>NW_020769496.1:183965-223082 GCF_900518735.1 Pseudonaja textilis
GTGGGGGGGGGGGGGGCCCGTCCCGGCCCTTGGGGGGGGGGGGGGGGCTGCTCTCTGTCCACAAGGGCCCTTCTCCCTCCCAGCTGGGCCTCCCCCTCCCTCCAGCTGTGGGTGGAGGGCGCCACCCACCCTGTGCCTGATGCCAGCGGCTCGGCTGGGCTGGTGATGACGGAAACAGCCCCTCCAGCCAAGCGGCCCCTTGTGTCCACAGACGGGGTGGGGGGGGGGGGCTGCAGGTCAGCTGGCAGGGAGGGGCCTGAGGGAGGGAGGCTTTGCCCCCAGACCCTCCTGGCAACCTTGACCCTGGTGGTCCCCACAGGTCTAGGGGCACAAAGGAGCAGGCGAGAGAGGCAGCTGAATCGGACACTGAACCTAAACCCACCTTTCCAGGTGAGCGGGGGGGGGCCTTCTGGCGCCCTGGAGGGGCCCCTGGCGGAGAGCCCCATGGACTCCTGAGCTGGGCCCCATGGAACTACGTGGCCCAGGGGGGAGGCCCGGCGGGGGGCAAGGGGGGGGAGTCTCCAGCAGAGCCCCTTCCCCGGGGGATTCCCCTTTGGAGAGCGAGGGGGGGGGGACACGGGGCCCCCAAAGGGGAGGACGGTTTTGGGCTCTCCTGGGCCCCCTTGCCCTCCCCCCCCCAGAGGTCTCACCTCCTCCTCACAGGCAGAACAGCCCCCCGGGGGGGGAGGGTGCTGGTGGGGTGAGATAAGGCAGTGCCCCCCCCCCCCCCTCTGGCTCCCTTCCGCAGAGCAGAGTCTGGCTCCAGGGTCCCTGCCCCCAGTCCGGAAGGGCCGCACTCTGCACATGCTCTGAGGGCTCTGCGTGTGGAGGTCCTGCACTTCCTTCCTTCCAGGGCCCAGGCGACTGGAACGGGCGGGGGGAGGGGTAGGAAGCTGTGGGGGCCTCCTGGGAGCCGCCAGGTGAAGACCCCTCCCCCCTCCCAGGCAAGATGGCGGAAGCCCACCAGGCGGTCGCCTTCCAGTTCACCGTCACCCCCGAGGGGGTGGATTTCCGGCTGAGCCGGGAAGCCCTCAAGCACATCTACCTGTCAGGCCTCCATTCCTGGAAGAAACGCTTCATCCGTCTCAAGGTCAGCTGGGAGGGGGGGAAACAGGGGGAGGGGGGGTTGTGGGCAAATCGGGGCAGCCCCTCCCCCATGCCCTGGGGTTTCGGTCTTGAGGGTGAGCAGGGCCGGACCTTGGCTGGCAGCCTTCCTGGGAGCCCCCCCACTTCCCTGGCAGGCCGGGCATCTGGGGTGGGGCCACCCCACTTCTGCCAGGGACCCCAACTGTGGCGTTGCTCGCCCGGCTTATACGGGGCAGAGGAGGGGCAGGCAGGGTTGCCCCCTGCCTGGGGGTTCCTCTCCCCCTGTTTCCACAGGGACCACGGGGGGGGGGGGGGTCCTCCGTCCTGCCAAATGCCGCCCTCTGACTGGGCCGACTTCACAGAACAGCTTCCTGACCGGGGTGTATCCCGGCTCCCCCTCCGGCTGGCTGGCCATCACCGCCGTCACCATGGGCAGCACCTGGGTCCATGTGGACCTCTCCAGGGGGGCCATCAGCAGAATCCAGAGGCACCTGCTCACCAGGTGAGCCCCAGGCCCGGCCCCTCCCCCTCCCCCCCCAGAGGGACCGGGCGGGGGAAGCTCTGCGGAGCAAGGCAGCTCCCAGCTCTCCTGACCTTTGCAAGGGGGCTCCTAGGGAGCCGCCACCCCACCCTCTCCACAGTTCCATGCAGCGTTTGGTGGGGGTTGGGGGCCCAGGGGGGGCAGGGGAACTCCCAGAGGCAGCCCAGGGCCTTGCCCCCCTCCCTCAAGGACCCGGCTCCCTCCCAGGTAGCCTTCTGGACCGCTGAGCGTGGACGCCCTCCCCCCTCCTTTCCTGGGACGGCAGGGCCCAGGTCATCAAGCCCACCCCACCTGCCTATTGCACGCTCCTACACCATCCCCGACAGGGGGCTATCCTGCGCCCCCCCCCCACCCTTTGCAAACCTCTGCTGAGGGGAAGACCCCCCCCCCCTCCAGCCACTGGCCCGCCCTGCCCAGCCCGGAAACGCTCTGCCTGGCCGGTGTCCCCCCAGCTGGAGCTGCTACTTCAACCTCCGCCAGCAGACCCTCCTCAGTGCTCTGCTCTTCTCCACGGGCGTCTGGATCCTGGGCATCTGGCTGCGCCGCCAGATGTTGAAGCTGCTGCTCTCCTACCACGGCTGGATGTTCGAGCCCCACGGCAAGACCAGCTTCAGCACCAAAGCCTGGGTGGTGAGGCCCCGGGGTCTGAGGGGGCCCCCTCTCCGGCTCCCCCCCCAACACCCACAAGAGGGGGGAGGGAAGGGCTGGGGGGCAGATTGTTGGTGGGGCAGCCCGGCCCCCCCCCGTCCCCTCCCCACCTGACAGCCCTCCCCTTGCAGGCCCTGGTGAAAGTCATGTCCGGGCGCCACCCGCTGCTCTACAGCTTCCAGACCTCCTTGCCCAAGCTGCCCGTGCCCCGTGTGGAGGACACCATCCAGAGGGTGAGGGCAGCCCCCCCGGCCCCTCCCCCGGCCCATGGCGGCCCATGGCAGGGGAGAGGCCAGCTGCCCTGCGCTGGGAGGGCCTCGGGGGGGGGACAAGGGGGCTCTGCCTTGAGTGTGGGTCAGGGGCTGAGGAGGCAGAGATGGGGTGGCACAGGGAGGACCCCTAATGACGGGGGGTGCAGAAACTGCCTGCAGCCCCCAGATTCTGGGCTCTTCCTGCTGGGAGGGGGGCAGGCAATGCCCAGTGGCTGCTTCTGCCCCTGCCCAGTGGGGCCCAGGGACAGTCTGGGTCCCGGGTGGGGGACTGGGGGGGCGCAGGGAGTGGACCCCGATGGCCCTTCCTTTGCCTGCAGTATCTGGAGTCTGTGCGGCCGTTGCTGGACAAGGAGGGGTTTGAGCAGATGGGGCACCTGGCCAGGGACTTCCAGCAGCAGGTGGCGCCCCGGCTCCAGAGGTTCCTAGTCCTCAAGTCCTGGTGGGCCACCAACTACGTGAGTCCCTTGGCTGGGCTGACCCCCCCCACACACCCCCACGGGATGGCCTGCCCGGGGGGACCCTGCTCCTTGGAGGGTGGCCTGTGGAGGGAGAGCCCCCAGGAGAGGGCCCCCACCCAGGCAGCCCCTCCCCCTTCTCTCCCGCAGGTGAGCGACTGGTGGGAGGAGTACATCTACCTGCGGGGGAGGGGCCCCATCATGGTCAACAGCAACTACTACATCATGGTGAGTCTCGGCCGCTGGGGGGCTCGGCCAGGGGGGCCCCCGGCTGCTGGGGCAGGGCCTGTTGGGGGGGGGCTCCCCTGCCTGCCAGGTCACCGGCTGCTTCCACCCCCCCCCGGACAGGACTTTCTCTACATCACCCCCACGCCCATCCAGGCGGCCCGAGCAGGCAACTCCGTGCACGCCATCCTGAAGTACCGGCGCCAGCTGGACCGGGAAGAGCTGGAGCCCGTGAGTCAAAGGGGGGGGCGGAGGGCTCACAAGGGGCCTGGCTCCCCACACCTGGAGGGAAAGGTGCCCCGTGCAGAAGGGCCGGCTGCCCCCCTCCCGCCAAGCCCCCTTCCCTTCTGCAGAGATGATCCCTGGGATTCCGGGGGGCAGGGGGAGGGCGGGCGGGGGGGCAGGGTTAGGGGCTCTTTAGAAGTCTCCCCCCAAACTGAAGGATCAGTGTCCCCCGTAAGGGAAGGAGCTTTTGGGGGGGGTTCCCTCCAGGTGGGAAGTGGGGGGTGGGCAGGGAGAGGTTGAACCCCCCCAAAGCAGCCCCTCCCCTGCTCCATGGATCACGTTTCCTGTCCGGTCCTTGATCAGTACGGTTGAGGCCGGGGGTTCTGTGCCTAAGCAGGACGTTCCTTAAGTGGGTTTGGGTGGCCTTTCTTGCCGCGGTCATTAAGTGAACCTGCGCACTCCTGCCCCCCCCCTTGCCGGGACTCTGGTCCGCCTTGCCCGGTGCCCCTTCTCTGCTCCCCCAGGTGGGTGGGCAGACCTTGGGACGCTCCGGCCCCCTGATGCCAGGCTGGGCCCCCTCGGCCCGTTTCCCCCCCGCAGGTGATGGCACTGGGAGTGGTGCCCCTGTGCTCCTACCAGATGGAACGGATATTCAACACGACCCGCATCCCTGGCAAAGAGACGGGTGGGTGGCACTGGGGGTGGTGGTGGAGGTCACACACACACACACACGTGTGCCGTTCCAGGAGGGCTGGTTTGTGGGGGGGAGGGGGCAGGCTGCGTTCTCCCTGCTGAGCCAGGCCAAAGGCTGCTGCCAGGTTGGGGGGCTCCCACGCTGGCTCCCCCTGAGCCTGGCAGGGGTCTTGGCACGGGGGGGTGCCTCTGTGGGTCAGGCTCCTCCTGCCCCGTCCCAGGCACCCTGGGGGCTTCCAAGCAGGAGGAGGCCGGGGGACCTTTGGGCTTGGCAGGGGCCCCTGGCAGCGGATCTAGAGGGGGCTTTTGGGGGGTGTCCCTCAGGAGGTCCCCGAGTGCGGGGGAGAAGAACCCCTGAGGGTCCTGGGCTTGCCAGCCCCCATGCCTCCCCCTGCAACACAGGTAGTCCTCGAGTTATGACCACAACTGAGCCCCACCTGTCTGTCGTTCAGTGAGACATCGGCTAATGGAGTTTGGTCCCGTTTTACGACCTTGCTTGCCACCATGGTGAAGGTCGTTAAGTGAATCCCCCCCATCGCTTCTTTGCCTGTCAGAAGGTCACTGGAGGGGATCGGTCATAAATGCAAGTCACTTGCCAAGCGTCCGAAGTTTGACCCTCCCATGGTCGCAAGCCCCTTTTTTCAGTGCCGTTGTAACCTCAGAACAGCCACTAAATGGATGGTTGTAAGTCGAGGACTACCAGTAACGACTTTGACCTGAAATGAGAAACCGATCCAGATGGGGTCCAAACTTGGCCCCTGGGGGCGGGGAGGCCGGCCCTTCCTCATGGGGGGGACTCCTCTCTAGCCAAGAAGCAGGCGGGTTGACCCTTGACCTCAAGCCCCTGAAGGGAGGGGGGAGGAAAGGGGCCGGGTGACCTCTAGGTCAGCGTGGAGCAGAGGCCAGGCCCGCTGGCTGCCCCCCCTCACTCGCCCCCCCTCCCCCTCCCCAGACTCCCTCCTGCACCTGGCGGACAGCAGGCACCTGGCCGTCTTCCACCGGGGCCGCTTCTTCAAAGTCTGGCTCTACCAAGGGGGGAAGCAGCTGCCCCCCCGGGACCTGGAGATGCAGTTCCAGCGCATCCTGGACGACCCCTCCCCTCCGCAGCCGGGGGAGCTGAGGCTGGCGGCCCTCACCGCAGGGAGCAGGTAGCCCTTTACGGGAGGGGGGGAGGGAAACCCCCCAACTGCAGCGGGGGGGGCAGTGGGCACAGCTGGGGGGGCCCCCTGAGCCCTGGAGGCACCCGTGGCAGCCAGGGCCCCCCCTCCTCCTCCTGCCCCCCCTCCAGGGTACCCTGGGCCGAGGCCCGTGCCAAGTTCTTCGGGCGGGGCAAGAACCGGGCCTCGCTGGACTGCATCGACCGAGCCGCCTTCTTCCTGGTGCTGGACGAGGAGGCGCAAGGCTTCAACCCGGAGCGCGAGGAGAGCCTCAGCGAGTACGCCAAGAGCCTCCTGCATGGGCGCTGCTACGACCGGTGAGGGCATCCGGCTCCCGTTGGGCTGGGATGGCAGACGGGGGGGGGAGGCGTTTGGGATTTGACGGTTTTATCCCCTGCCTCTGCCATTTCCACAACCTGCTCAAGACGGCGGACGGCATCCCACACGCTTTCCTCCTCCTCCTCCTCCTCCTCCTCCTCTTTTCCCTACACCAACAACAACCCTGTGTGGTGGGCTGGGCTGGGGCTGGGGGTGGGGGCTGGCCCAAAGTCACCCAGCCAGCAAGACCTGAACTCACAGTTGGCTGCTTTCTAGCCTGGAGCTTTAGCTACGCGAGCAAACGCTTCCCTCTCCATCCTGGACCCTGGACTTTTGCCTCTCAGGGCTGGCCCCCTCCTGGGAAGTGGGGCCCCTTCCTCACCCCGGGGGGAGGGGGGACGACAGCCAAGCCCATCTTCCTGTGCAGGAGGGCATCTTGGTCCTGGGAACTCTGCATCCCCGAGACCCCCGCAGGGGGAAGGGCCGCTCCCTCCTGCCTCGGGGCCTCTGGGGCTTCCGGGGGTCGCCCAGAGCCGGGCCAGCTTGGGTGCAGGTGGGCTCTCTTCCCCAGGTGGTTCGACAAGTCCTTCACGCTGGTGGTCTACCCGAACGGGAAGCTGGGGGGCAACGCCGAGCACTCGTGGGCCGACGCTCCCATCATGGGGCACCTCTGGGAGGTGAGCAGCCCCCCCCCCACGTCCTCAGCCCTGCTTGGAGACCGGCTGGCTGAGGCTGACGGGGTGGGGAGTGGGAGGCCAGAGCAGCTGTCTAACCTGGTGGTGCCCTTTCTCTTCCTTCCTCTTCCTCCCTCCCTCCCTCCCGCTCACGGCCCAGTTCATGCTGGCGACAGACCAGATGCTCCTGGGTTACTGCAATGGCGGGCACTGCCAGGGGGTGCCCAACACCGATCTTCTCCCCCCGCAGCGTTTGGCATGGGACCTTCCCGAAGAGGTGGGTCTGGGCGCCCTGCAGAGTGGGGGGGCTGAAAGGGGCTCGGCGGGTTCTTACCTTAGGACCACAGCCCCTCCCCCCCCCTCTGCCCAGAAAGCAGGTGGGAGGACCCCACAACAGGCCCCATCCTGAAAACATCCGGGGGGGGGCTCCTTGGAACAAAGAAACTCTGCCCAGCCTTAGGCTCCTCAGCTAGGATGGGGCCCTTGAGGCCATCCAGTCCAGCCTCCTGTTGAGTGCAGGGATCCCCATTAAGTCTCCCTGCCAGAGCCCCCCCACCCCCCGGTCTTGGAGGGTTTGGTGCAAGGGGCAAAGCTGGCGCAGACCGGCACACGAGGGAGCTACTCTGGGTCATACGGGATGTTGTGGTTGCGGGTAATCCAAGTTGTGGGAGCCCCGCCGTAAACATGGCACGTTTGGCAAGCCAGAAGGTGGTCTCTTGGCTGCTTCTTGCGTCCAAAAAGGCCAGAATAGCACCCGGCTGACACCGGTCAGGACTCGTGGCAAAATTCACACAGAGGGGGGGAGCTTTCCTTGCAACCCCCTCCCCCCACACACCCACCCCCGGCCCCGTCTCAGGCGGATTCTCCCCGCAGTGCATCCGGGCCATCGATGCCGCCTACGGGGAGGCCCGGGCGCTGGCCGACGAGGTGGATTTCTGCTGCTTCTGCTTCAGCGCCTTCGGCAAGGGCCTCATCAAGAAATGCCGGACCAGCCCGGACAGCTTCATCCAGATCGCCCTGCAGCTGGCCCACTTCCGGGTGAGGAGGGGGCCCCGGCTGGGACGGCAGCGCTGGGAGCCGGGGGAAGCCGGGCGGGGGTCGTGCCGAGGGCTCCGGGTTCCTCCTCACCCGGCTCTCCTCCTCTTCGTCTTCCTCCTGGCCCCTCGGCTGCCCCCTCCAGGACAGGGGCCACTTCTGCCTGACCTACGAGGCCTCCATGACGCGGCTCTTCCGGGAGGGACGGACGGAGACGGTGCGCTCCTGCACCGGGGAGGCAGCGGCCTTTGTGCTCAGCATGAGTGACCCCAACTGCAGCGTGAGTCGTCCCCGCCCCCCCGCTCACTCGGCCCCCATCCTGCCCCGCCTGGCCTCTGCCTTTTGTGAGCCGGGGGGGGGAGTGTGCAGACAGCACCCGTTGCCCAGCCCCCCAGGAGGAGGAGGGGGTGCATTCCCCGAAAGGGGCGGCGCAAAGGGGGTGCCTTCAGGGGATCCCACGGAGGGCCGCCTGGTGGCTGTCCGGCTCTTCTGCTGTGGGCAGAGGCCGGGATTCAGATCCAGGGGGCTTCAGGCACAGCTGCCTGGCGCCCCCCCCTCGCCCAGCTGCCTCTCCAGCCACCTGGCAGGGGGAGGGCAAGGGGGGGGGTGAAACGTGGCCACCTTCAGAGCAGTAAACTTGGGCTCGGCGGGGGGAGAGAAGCATGGAAATTGGGCCCCCCTAGGCAAGGGAAGCTCCCCTGCGGGAGATGGGAGGGGGCCTGCGGTGGGTGGGGTCCCGATAGAGGAGGCAGGCTCAGGAGTGGGGGGGGACTGGGGAAAGGGGGCCCAACGGGAGCCCCCAGCACAGGAAGCGCCTCTTGGCAGCCTCTGCCCCTGCCCGCCCTGGAGAAGCCAAGCAGCTGGTCAGGCTGGGCTCACCCCCCTCTCCACCCACCCCCCACCCACCCCCACTCCCCCCGTAGCCCCTGGACCAGCTGAAGCTCTTCAAAGTGGCGGCTGAGAAGCACCAGCAGATGTACCGCCTGGCCATGACGGGGGCCGGCATCGACCGGCATCTCTTCTGCCTCTACGTGATGTCCCGCTACCTCGGGGTGAAGTCCCCCTTCCTGGACAAGGTGAGGGGGGGGGCAGGCTTTGGGGAGGGGCTCACCTGCCTTGAGGGCAGTCTGAGCGGGAGGCCGCCCTGTGGGGCTGTGGCTGGAGAGGGAAGAGAAGCGGGCTGACCCCCCCTCTCCCCCCCCCCAGGTGCTGTCCGAGCCCTGGCGCCTGTCCACCAGCCAGACCCCCCAGCAGCAGATCAAGATGTTCAGCCTGGAGGCCCATCCGGACTTCGTCTCCTCCGGCGGGGGCTTTGGGCCGGTGAGGGGGGGCGGGGGAGGCATGGAAGGGACCAAGGCTGGGCGGAGGGAGACGCCCAGGTCCTGGGTGGCACCGAGGCTGGCGGAAGTGAGGGAGGTGCCCGAGTGGGGGGAGGTTGCAAGGGCCTAGCTTCCCCCCACCCAGTCATGGGGGTCTCTCACCCGGGAGTGGGGGCCCTGGCCCCTTCTTGGCTTTGGGGATGAGCCGATACCTGCCCAGCGTTGCCACCTTCTGGCGGGGTGGGCAGGCCTTTGCCCAGGGGCAGCTGTGGAAGGCGGGGCAGGGTGAGGCTGGGCCCCCTTGGGGAGGTGGCGAGGTGCAGGCCAGAAGAGGCAGGGGGAGGGGCCAGGGGGAGGGGGAGGGGAGGACCCTGGCAAGGCACCCCAAGGCTCCTCCTCTAGCCCCCTTTCCCTTGTGCCCCCCATGCCCAGCGGTGGGTCCTCTGCTCTCCCCCCCCTCCCGCAGGTGGCTGACGATGGCTACGGGGTCTCCTACATCATTGCCGGGGAGAACCTGATCACGTTTCACGTTTCCAGCAAGTTCTCCAGCCCCGAAACGGTGAGTGTGCCCGCAGAAGGGCTGAGGGGGGCCACTGACCGGCCCTTAGGAAGAGCCACCCCAGGAGGCCCCTCGGCCAGCAAGCCTCGGCGCCCTTCAGGTGCTGCCCCTCCTGCCTTGACCGATGGCCCTTTTCTCCGCCCCGCCCCCCAGGACTCCAAGCGCTTTGGGACGAACATCCGCCGGGCCATGGTGGACATAGCCGCTCTGATGGACGTGCAGCCCAGGCAAAAGGCCCGCTGAGCTGGGTGCCCTTTGCCCAGAGCCAGAGGAAGCAGCCGCCGCTTCGGGGAGGCCATGCCGGATATCGTCCAGCCTGGGGCCAGCCGGCCGGCTGCATCTCCTGCCCTGCGGAGCTGCCCTGCGGGGGCTTCCTGGATTGGGGGGGGGAGGGCTGGGGGGGGCAGAGCGGTTGCCCTGTGATGTCACTCATAAAGGAGGATCGTTTGGGGGAGTCCCCGGAGTGAAGCCGCCTGATTTTGCCTGCAGGTTCCTTTCTTGTGGCGCTTTGGGGGGGGGGACGGCAGAGGCCCCACTGCAAAGGTCAGGCCAGACCCAGAGGCAGCCGTGCCCACTGCGACTGCAGAGCCATTCTCCCCACACACCCCGCCCCCAGCGGAAGACGGGGGGGGGGGCAGCCTTCACCCCTGGCAGCCCAGGTCCTCTTGCCCTGCGGGGCCCTTCCTGGGTGCCTGGGGGGTGCTTTGCTCCCCCTGTGCCCCCCCTGCAGAACGAGTGCCACTTCAGCAGGTGCAGGAAACGAGGCCTGTCCCCACCCCGCCTGATGGAGTGCAGTCTACAGGATGGTGGAGCGACCCAAGACGCCAGGCCTGGCCTTCCACTGTTTTTTTTGGGGGGGAGGGTGTTGAGGCTAAGCGGGTAGGATCTCCCCCCCCCCAAGTGCAGCAGCCCCAAAGCAGCCAAGGAGCCCCGTCCTTTGCTCAAAAGGGGTTTATTGTGAGATGTTGCGGGGACGGGAGGGGGGGGTGGAGGCGGAGGGGGGCAGGCCGGCTCTGGGCTTTGGCCATGCGAGGGAGGAGGCGGGTTCAGGGCTGGGCTCCCTGGGGGGTGGGGGTGGGGGCGGCCGCTGCCAGGCTCTTGCAGAGGAAGGGGTTCCGGTCGTAGCAGGAATCGTCGTCCCACAGCATGAACCCTGGAAGCAGAAGCAGGGAGTCAGGGCTGGGGGGGCTGGGGGCTGCCAGCAGGCTTTCCCGGGAGGGGCCCCTCACCAAGCCCAGAGGGGTCCTTGGCCACCGCTCAGCCTGTACCCCCCTTCGGTGAAAGGAAGCCTGTTAATAGGGGGCGGGGGGGTTGAGGCCGCCTGCGAACGTTGTCCTGACCAGCAAGGCCAACGCGGAAGCCGGGTTCACTTAGCAGCTGACAAGAACATTTGTCCAGTGGGGCAAAACTCCTTTAACAACCGTCCCACTTAGCAACACATTTTGGGCTGATTTGTGGCCGAGGTACGGTCAGATTTGGGGAACTGGGACGGGGTCTCCAGAGACCAGTGAGGGGGGAGTCCACTTGCCCCATTTCGGTGGGTTTCCTTGGGGCAGGGAGTCCCCAGACGAGCCCACACCCACCCACCCCCCTCTGGCCCTGGGCCTTACCGTAAGAGTCGTCCAGGGCAGCGCAGGCCTTCCAGGCGCGGCGGTAATGCTTTTCCCAGGCGGTGTAGCCCAGGGGGCTGCCGTCCACCCAAGCCCAGGTCCGGCTCTAGAGGCACAAGGCAACCCATCGAGAGCGGTCACTGGAGGAAGAAGCGGGGGGGGCAGGGGAGGCAGGGGCACCAGAAGCCCCACCCGGTCACTCACCTGGGATGGGAGGAAGAGCCCCAGCCAGACATCCTCGCGCTCCCACCACTGGGCCTTAGTCAGGAAGTCCGCCACGGCTTGATGCTCTTCGCGGGTCTGGATGGAGGCCAGGTGGCCGTTGTGGCTTTGGCAGAAGGCCTGGGGGGGGGGGAGGCAGAGAGGCTGCAGAGGAAGCCGACCGACTGCTTTCAAGGTGGCTCCACAGCAACGGGTCTCAACCGTGGTCACTTGAAGATGGGGGGGGGGGACTTCGACTCCCAGAATTCCCTGCTGCCTTCTTCCCCTGGCATTGCCCCACTCAGCAGCCAGCGGGTGGGCGAGGCTGAGTGCCCGTCCCCGGATGCAGAGGGCCCAATCCCAGCCAGGCCCCCTGCCCTGCCCGGACTCACCTCCGCCTGCTGCCAGTTCACCTCCTGCTCAAAGTATCCGTAGCAGTGGCCATTGTAGGAGAGCCAGCCGGCGGGGCAGGGGTCAGCTTGGGCATCTGCAAAGGCAGGAAACGGGTGAGCCCCCCCCAATGCCCACAGGTTGGGTTTGGAAAGGGAACTGCAGAGCCCCCCGGGGGAGGGGGGGGGCCCCCCCCCCCCCTCAAGTGGGGGGGGGGGGGGGGGTTGGGAGGACACTCACTGGCTGCAAAGGGTGCGAGCGCCAGGCAGACCAAGAGGCCGAGGCCGAGGGGGGCCATCCTCCGAGTCTTCAGAGAGGGGGGGGTCGTCTAAAGAGAGAGAAGGTGTGAGGGGAGGGCAGCCTCCGTGGGGGAGGGGACACCCCTCAACCACCCACCAGCCCTGATGGTAGAAAAGTAAAACGGGGTGGGGGCTTCTCCACTCTGCTCCAACGGGGGAGGGTCAGCCGTCCCGTCTCTTTCCTAAACTTACCTGCCCAGGTGTGACAGCAGCTGATTTCTTTCTGAGCTCCTGGGGGCTCAAATGCTCAACTGAGATAATGGATATAATTCCAGACCTTCACCGTCTTTCATTTCGACCTCCCTCCACTTAGCTGCTGTGGGACACTGATATCCACCTCCTCATACACAGAAACCTTTGCTAAGTTATGGGGGGGAGCGGGGTTTCGCCCCCAAATAAGGAAAACCTGTGAGGATGAGGGCCGAGGATCTGTACGGGCACGAAAACGCAGCATGGCTCAGCCTGATTGAAAATCATTTTTCTACAGAGCTGGTAACTTTTTGCGAGTTTTCCATTTTTCTTAATGGAAATATTCAAAGGAAAATATCCCGTACAATAAACATTGAAGCGTTAACAGTATAGCAGAACATCTGAGTTGGAAGGGACCTCGGCGGTCTTCTAGTCTGACCCCCTGCTCAGGTAGGAAAGCCTAGGCCATTCCAGGCAAAGGAGGGAACAGTTTCACCGAACTTCGAAACCCCCCCTGGGGAAGCATTTTAGAAGGATAAAATGGCAAGTAAAGGCTAGAGACGGTCCTCAGCTCTCACCACCCTGAAAAAAGTGAGTTACGGCCATTTTTCATACTTACGACCGTTGCAGCCTCCCAGTGGCCATGTGATCAGGATTCAGGCGTTGGCACCTGCCTCGTATTTGTGACCGGAATGGGGACCTTTTGACAAGCAGAGAGCCAGGGGGGAAGCCGGTCTCCCTTAACAACCGTGACAAGGGAGGTCATAAAATGGTGCAAAATCAACCAAACTCTTGCAGCCATCAAAGCCTCCCCAGGATCAAGGCGGCCGTTTCATGACTTGTGCCCAATTTTACATGGTTGTTAAATGAATCACCACTGTGGTTAGGTGAACCGTGTTTGTCAGAAACCGGCCACTGCGTGACCCAGGGACTTGCCCAGCGCCTGGATTCTGGGGCTGCTTCAGTGTTGTCTGAGGACCTGTAACTGGCCACTAAAGAAACGGTTGCAAGTTGAGGATTTCTTGTGCAGGGATTTGCTTGCCTTGGGGGAGGGGGGGAGGGCGACAATCCTCACCCCTTGGCAACTGTTTCTGTCGGGGGGGTGTGTGTGGGGGGGGGGGGATACCGCAAAGTGAGGGGAAGTTGAAAGAAAAGATTGGGAAGGTGTGGAATTACAGCAATTCTCACCGTTGAGCACCTGAGTCCCCAGCAAGCACAGAAAGAAGTCAGAGGCTGTCGCACCTGGGCAGGTAAGGTTACAGTGAAGGAGAGGTGGAGGCAGGTGGCCCCTTCCCCTAGTTCAAGGGACAGGAAGGATGCAAGAGGAGTATTTTGAGAAATGGCGTCTCAAGCGGCTGCGTTCCCTTCGTGCCCTGGGGTCTTCTACCACGTCACCCGAGGGCTGTGCATGCTTTTCAGGCCATCTTAGTGGGGACATCGATTAGAAACAATAAAATAGCGGGTAGTTTCTGAACACGGACAGAGCGCAAGATCGGTGGCTCAGGGTTGAGCTGTGGTGTCTCTGAATTGGGGGGTTTCCTTCCAGACGTTCAGTAAAGGGTTGAATTGAACTGAAAAGCCACACAGAAATAGCTTGGAGCTGGAATTTCTAGGAGGTTATTGAATTACACACAGCACAGAGTTGGGCTCGGAGACAGCAGGAAAAACAAAGTACTGGATGAGGTAACGTTGTGCCAGGAGCCTTGTGGGGCCTGCAGGTGTTGGCTTTTTAGGAGTCTTTCCTTTTGTGACCCAAGAGCTGGGAGAAAGAAAATCTTTGGCAGGGACTGAAATGACTCTCCGCAACTGTGATTTGCACCCCCGGCTCACGTTCCTGTGTCATTCGCCGCATGAGAAAAGATGTAACATGAACCCATCCACCTATTGAAAATGAGGTCGTCGTCGAGGCCCGCTAAGAAAGGGCTGCCCTGGGTCTGCCCCTCAGCCCTCTGCACATCTGCCGACCCCGGGGGTCTCCGACCTTGGCCGCCTGAAGCCTGGCGGCCTTCAGCTCCCAGAATTCTCCCGCGAGCGTAATTCTGGGAGTTCAAGTCCACAAGTCTTCAAGGGCCCAAGGTTGGAGCCTCTGAGCTAGGCACACGCGCTTCAACGTGAGGTTGAAAAACAGCCGCGGGCAAGAGCCACAGGCAGAGCCGACAGGGCTCTGGCGGTCAGTGCAGTGGGAACTCTCCTAGTTGCACCTCATCCATAGCGTGGCCGAAATAGATCCACCCCCACCCCGCTTTCGCAGCCCGCTTGCATCCCGACTCTCTGGGGGGCCAAATTAAGGGTCCCCCTTTCCTGCATCTTTGCAAAACAGGAGAAGAAAAGACACTTCTAGTTTTCCTGGTAATTGCCAGGACATTCAAAGGGAAGGCGGGTCTGGGGGTAGGGGGTGGGGTGGGGGTACGTGGGACCCTCCCCTTCCCCTAGAAAGGAACCGATGGACTCCGCCCCACCACGGCTCCCCATAAGCCCACCGCTCAGGGGGCAGAGTGGCTGCCGGGAGGCCCCCTCGTAAAAGCATCCCTACCTGAGAATAGCTCGGGTCGAGGGGCCAGAGAGGGAGGGCCGGGGGTCTGGCCAGCCCGCTCTAAAGACCCGTGTTTGTCGGCTGGGGCTGGAGGACCGGAGGGGCTGGAGGGGCGCGAGGCGAATTGTCCCATTCCGGCCCCGAGGGCTCTCCGGCTTCTCTTGGGCCTCTCCGGGGTGCTGAGGTCCAGCCGCAGCTGGAGTTGATTTGGGGCTGGCAAGCAGAGACGCGCGTCCCCCCCCCTTCCCGCTTCCTCCGGGCGAAAGGGCCGGGCACTGGGCCATCGGGGGTCTGGGGGGGTTCAGCGTCGAGGGGGCCAGGCGCAGCCTCGAAGAGCCCCAGTCCTCCACCGGGAGGGGATCTGCTTTTCCGCCCGTCCCAAGCAGGAAGAAGGGAGTTCAGGCTGCCAGAATCCGAGCCTCGTCCTGGGCGCCCTCCGGGCGCGTCTCCCCGACGGACCTGCCACGCTCGGGGGCCGTTTGGAGAAGAGAGGCGGGGGGCTCTGGAGCGGGGAAAGCCACGGAAAGCCCCCCCTCCGCCGGCCGAGCGCGCGGGCCTCCTGGCCGGGCTGCCCGCTGGCGGTCACAGGGAAGCCCCCGCTGAGCCTGGCCCCCAAAGGGACGGGGGGGAGGGGGCGGCCAAAACAGCGGGCCCTTCCACTCGCCCCCTGCGCCCCATCGGAAGCCGCGATGAGTCGGAAGAGGACGGGAGCCACTCACCGGTCCTGTCGCGCCGGGAGGAGAGCAAACCCTGGGCAGCCGAACCGGAGAGAAGAAGAGGAGAGGAGCGGCTTCCCCGGGCTTTATAAGCTGACCCGCCCCCGCCCCTCCCCCGCCCCCCCCCGTCCCCCCCCCCCCCCCCCCCCCCCGCCCCCCAAAGGCAGCCTGCTGGCCAAGCTGGCTCCGAAAGATCTTTTTTCATTTAGCTACTAAAGGGGGGGAGGGGGGGTCAATATATCAAAATTATATGAAAAAACGGTATGAGGTTTAGCCCTTCCTTCCCCCCCCCCCCTGCTTTTTCAAAGGCAAGTGGACTTTGTTTTGCCTTGAAGACGTGTCGCTTCTCGTCCCAGAAGCTTCTTCCGTTCTGAACTGAAGAGGGTTTTCTTCCAGGGAAAACCAGGAGGGTCCAGTGGCCTTTTGGAAAAGCAGCCTTGGGGCCCCCGTGGCTGAGTGTCAGAGAACCTCCGTGGACAAGTGGTCCCATGCCTGGTGAGCCTCTTCGGGACCCCCGTTTGCCTCTCCGAGGACCGGAAGTCCCTCGTCCCGGGTCATTTGTCTCCTGGGTGAGTTGCTGCCCCCCTGGCCTGTCAGCAGGTGCTTCGGGGAGCCCAAACGTTGTGTGTCTGCTTCAGATGAAGAGAGACCGAAGGCCTCTGCCCTCAAGTGAGGCATCCAAGGGGCCTGCAAGATCACACACACCCACCCACACACACACACCCCGTTGGCTGTAGCTTCCTCCCAAAGGCCAGGCTGATGCGGAGTCCCCTCCCTTCCCAGTTGGGAGAACAGGGGCGCCAAAGGGCAGCTCTCGGCTACCAGAAGTTGCCCCCCAAATGCCTTCTTCTAACCCAGGACTCACCCAGAGAGCCAAAAGGGCCAGCTGGCAGCCAGGTGCCCCTCCGCCTCCATGCCCCTCAGCCGAACCAGGTGTGCAGGTATTTGACCCGTGCACAAGAACTCCCGTCAGGGAGATGGCCAGCCCCTCCCGGGGCCCCAGCGGGCCCAGCCCTCCAGCTGCCCCTGCGCTCGGTCGGCTCCCTGGTCAGGCCCGTTTAGCTGTCTTCCCCTCGTCCCGGAGGTGCTTCCCAAAAGGCAGCTGGACGTTCCTGCTTTTTTCCCCCTTGAAAACGTTTCACGCCTCATCCCAGAAGCTTCTTCAGTTCTGAAGAAGACTGCAGAAGCGAAGAAGCCTCTGGGATGAGAGGTGAAGTGTCTTCATGAAAAAAAAAAAAAAACCCGAGAAAGTCCAGTTGTCTTTTGAAAAGCAGCTTTGGGGCTGCAGCCGTGACCTGGAGGGCCGAGAGCTTCTGCTGACCGCCTTCCCTTTCTTTCCCCAGGCTCCAGGGCCTTCGCTTCGGGGCCCCTTTGATCCCAGAGCAGAGGCCGCAGCCCCTCTGCCCCTCTGGGGAGGGGGCTTTCTCCCCACAAGGGGGTCTGCAGTAGCCGTGGGCTGCCCGAGCCCCCTCTGGGGCCACCCTGGGCCCCCTCCCCTTGCAAGGGGTCCACTTTCCTGAGGTCACCCAGGCCCCAATCGCTTGTCCACCTTCATTCAGAGTCCAACCCCCCCGAGAGACGGGGGGGGGGGGGAGAGGGGGGGGGCTGGGCTGCTGTGGCTCAGTCAACTCTTTGCATATCATCCAAATCATAATAAAGGACAGACGTGATGCAGGCAACCCCCCCCCCCTTACATCCATTTGCTTAGTGACCATCTGAAATTACGATGGGTCTGGGGAAAGTGACGTTTTCCCCATTTACGACCGCTGCTGCCTCCCCCACGGTCACATGATCAGAGTTCAGGCACTTGGCGACTGGTTCACATTTATGACGGTCATAGCGATCGGGGTCACAGGGTCCCCTTTTGAGCCCTTCTGACCAGCAAGGTCAACAGGGGAAGCTGGATTCACTTAATGACCATCTGACTGACTTAAGAACTGCACCAGGGGTGGGATGTAAATTCTTTTACTACCGGTTCTGTAGGTGTGGCTTGGTGGGTGTGGCTTGGTGGGCGTGGCAGGGGAAGGATATACTGCAAAATCCCCCTTCCCTCCCCACCTACTGACCTGCTTTCCAGCTCCCTTCTCCTGTGCAGGGCAACCAAAGGAGACCCAGCCGATCAGCTGGGACTCCATGGGAGGCGGAGAAGAGATGGGGTTGGCGAGGCCGGTCAGAGGCGGGATTGGCCGCTTCTCCGAACTACTCAACATTTCTGCTACTGGTTCTCCAGAACTGGTCAGAACCAGCTGAATCCCACCTCTGGAGTGCACCGATTCACTTAATGGCTGTGGCAAGAAAGAAAAGGTTGTACAATGGGGCAAAACTCACTGAACCAATGTCTCACTTAGCAACAGAAATTTGGGGCTCAATTGTGGCTGTAAGTCGAGGACTGCCTGTATATCCAGAAGGCCTGAGGCTGCCGGGAAGCCTTCTGACCAGCCCTTCCTTCCCACCCCGGCCAACCCGGGGCCAGGCGGAGGTCTTTCCTCGACAGCCCTGGGGAGGCCAGCAGCATCTGGCGACGGAACCACCAGGCAGCCCAGAAGCCTCCTTGGCCCCAGGACCCCCGCTAATCTCCCTTGTGGGGGCAGCCCAGACGGCTGGAGCTGCTTCTTGGGTGAGCAATTCCAACTAGGCGAAATATTCAGCCCTCCAAGCAGTCAGCGCTCCTCCTCCTCCTCCTCCTCCTCCTCCTCCTCCTCCTTTGCTTCCAAAGAGCGGCACACCAGTGGTTGGGGGCTCTCCTATTTGTTTTGAACAATGGACGAGGGAGTCGGCCGCTCTTCTGGACAGGAGGAGGAGGAGGAGGAGAAGGGGTCCTTGGCTTCTCCCGGAGACCCCAAATCAGCCTCCCGAGCGAGGGCATAGCCAGTGCCACCAACGGTTAGAAGCCCACAGCTGCCACCACCCAATGAAAGCCCCTTTTTACGCAGGTTGCCTACGTGATACCCGTAAAGGGGGCAGAGCACAGAAGTTGCCCAGGAACAGAGGCTGCCTGGAATCTTCCACACACGCACACACACACACACACACACCAAGTGTAGGTGGCCCCCTCTGCCCCCCGCCCAGGGCGGGGCTGCTCTGGGCTCTCCTCGATAGGCAAGGGGGCCCTGGCAGCCACCAAAGATGGGCTGGCCAGTTGGATGCCTTGCAAGGGGCTCAGACCTGAACTCGGTCCTGGCACCTGCCGGCTGCGCCCTAAGAGGGAGCGCAAAGGTTGAGTCGTGGCCCCAGCGGCCTGGACGGCTGGGTCTCAGATGGAGGCAGGGAAGGCGGCTGCAGGGGGGGCCGCTGGCTCTCCACGAGGCCGCCTAGACAGGCCTCGGCAGCTGGGCATTTGGAAGCCTGCTTTACTCGCTCCATCGCCAGCAGAAGAAGAGAAACGGTAAACAACTGCGCCAGGGAAACGCAAGAACTTAAAATCCCACCTCGTTCCCAGATACAGAATAAAATATCGGAGTCGGAAGGCACCTTGGAGGTCCTCTCGTCTAGCCCTTCTAGTCGCCTTCTTCAGGGCTGTCATAACTTTGTACCGTCACTAAACGAATGGTTGTAAGGCAAGGACTGCCTGTGCATTCCCAGGGCAGAAACTCCTCCTGGGGGTGCTTGGCCCTCTTGAGGGAAGGGGGAACAAAGGGGGGGGCTGCCCTTTGGGTGGCTTCTCTGGGATCATCCGAGGGCTTTGGGGGTCACCCTCACCCCCCCCAGAGGACCCCCCTCTTCATGCAAAGCGCCCAAGAGCCCCTCTGCAGCAAGTGGGAGGCAGCCGAACCGGAGGGAGCCAAAAGCTCTGCCTCCCCAGCTCTTCCAGACTTGGCAAGGGGGGAGGGAGGTTGGGGGCTCCGTGCCCAAGAAAAGGGGGAGGGAGATGCCCCTCCCTGCTGGCAGGAGGGGCACCCAGGCCTTCAGCTGCCAGCTCTCCCCCCTCCCCCCACCCGCCTGCAAGGCTGCGCTTGGATCCCTGGGATGAGAACAGGAGGGGGGCAGGAGGAGGGGGGCCGGGGGTCTTTCCGGAGCCACATCAGCCACACTCTGCTGCGCACCACAGTTGCAAGCGCCCCCGTTTGCTCTTTCTCCTCCCTTCTTCCCCTTGTTTTCATTTGCACTTCTGCCTTCCCTATTTCCGTGCACCAGTAAAATACCCAAACACACAACTGCAGGCGTCCCATCCGGTGGGGGGAATCCATTTTGTTTCACTGCCGGTTCTGTAGGCGTGGCTTGGTGGGCGTGGCAGGGGGAGGAGACTGTGAAATCTCCAGTCTGAGGTGCTTTTGCCGGTTCTCCGAACTCCTCAAAATTTCCGCTACCGGTTCTCCAGAACTGGTCAGAACCGGCTGAAGGCCACCTCTGGTCCCATCCCGAGACATGGTGCTTGGACTGATTTTATTATTCGTTTATTATGCATTTGTGTCCTGCCTTCCTGGGCCTCTTGGGAGGATCGATCTCGCATCTCTGCTTGCTCCAGAGGGAGGTCTTGCACCCCCTCCCCAGAAAGGAGGTCCAATCTCCAGCCGGGGGGCCCAGGGAGGCTCCCAGCTCAGGTCTTCCCAGCAGGATGGCTCTTCTGCGGAGGATAAAATCCACCCAGCTCTGCTTGGTGGGACTTGCTGCACTGTGAGTTGCCAACTCACAAAACTTGTGCTCAAAACACAACTTACGTAAGCCCCAGCCAAGAATGTACAGCACACACACACACACACACACACACACACACACACCATTTCACCCAGCCAGCGGCCCTTCTTCCTACGCCTTGGCCGCTTTGGGTGGGTGGACTTTAAACGCTGGCTGGGGAGTTCTGGGAGTTGGTCCAGCCACCTTGGCTGGGAAACAGGGTGCAGTGGGGGCCGGCAACAGCTGGATGCTCGGCAGCCTCTGAAGCCAGGAAGGATCCAGCTTCAAGACAAACTGCTGGATTCGGCTTCGGGAACAGCTGGATTGTCCTTGGGGTTTCAGTGTGGGGGGAAGTTCAGCTGAAGCGATTGGTTGGATTCCCCCCCCCCCCTTCTTTTTTCCCTCCTGCTGAGAAGCCTACTCCCCCCCACATCTGCCTGGGAGGAGGGGGTGCCCAGGACGCAGTGGGGGGGTGGGCCGGAGAAGTGGAGATGGCTGCTGGACACCGCCTGCTTCGCCCCCTGCCCATATCCCTGCCTTGGTCCGCTCCAGGGGCCTCCAACCTTGGCCACTTTGAAGACCTGTGGACTTCAACTCCCAGAATTCCTCAGCCAGCTTCTGGGAATTAAAGTGGCCCCCGTTGGAGACCCTGATCCAGTCTGTGAAGCTGCCTCTGAGGACAGGCAGGGACCCAGCCTGGCTCACTAGCTGTGTGTTGTGGGGTGAACGGGGGGGGGGATCCCCTTGTCCACTTCACAAGGCCCACGTGAGCCCAGGACTCTCTGGCCACGGCTGGACTTCCACCTGGGATCCCAGTCAAGGACCACGTTCCCATGGCTGAGCAAGGCGGAGGTCCAGGGAGTCTGGCCCTTTCTACGGCCTTTCTGGCCACCATTGTTAAGTGGATCGCCACAGTCGTTAAGTGAAGCGAGCCCGGTTGTTCGATGTCCTCCTGGATTTGGCTGGTTAGAAGGTCACCAAAGGGGGGGGTCCCTTGACCCCGGAGACGGCCGCCCTCATAAACACGAACCGGATGCCAAGGGACTGCATTTGTGTCCTGCAACCCCAGGGAGGCCGCAACGGTTGTGGGGGGGGGATGGGCCTCGGTCACTCCTTGCAGGGCCCTTGTAACTTCAAAAGGCCACTAAGCGAACTCTTGTAAGTTGAGGACAGATCTCAGGTGGTCAGGAAAATCGGGTGCCACAGGAAACCCTCCCTCCCTCCCCTCTTGGAGCCCACCGCAGGGGTTTCTCTCCAGACCCCTCCCTTAATTGGAGGGAGGAGGAGCAGCAGAGGGCTCCTCCAGAGGGCCTCCAGCATTCGAGCCACGGCTGCCCCAAAGGCGCTTTCTCCAAACTGGACTTTCTCCGTTTGTTTCCCTTGAAAGCGTTTCGCTTCTCACCCGAGAAGAACCGGAGAAGCTTCCGGGAGGAGAAGGAAAAGGCCTCCCAGGAACGGAACCAGAGGCATCCGGTTGCCTTGGGGGAGAAGCTCCTCTGAGAGAGGCAGGAACACAGGCGAGCAGGGAAGCCAAGCGGCCGGAGGTCCCAGCCCAGAATGCAGCACCATCAGCGGGATTTGGAGGCTCCACGGCCTGTTTGTGCCAAAATGCCGGAGATCGGCGCTCTCCCTCCAAGAGGTGGGGCAGATTCTCCCAAGCTGATGTGCTCCAGATGTGCTGTTTCGGGATCCTAGGAACTGCACATCAGCAAGGGAGGGAAACCGCCCGACATTAGCCCAGGTGCAAGGTCGGGAGAAGGGGAGGGGCTGTGGGCTCAGCCCCCCGTGGGAAGGGTCCCTGCCCCCCCCTCCCCAACACGTCTCCCGTAGCAGAGAGAGGGCAGGAGGGGCTGCTCAAAAGCTATGAAGAATGGAGGCAGGATCTGGGCCTGAAAGAGGGAGGAGGGCCGGTAGCAGCCTTCCAGTCTTTGGGGGGCTGCCCCAGAGAAGGGGGGTGGGGGGGTCAAGCTGCTCTGCAAAGCCCCTGAGGGCCGGACAGGAAGGAGGGGATGGAAGCCAACCCAGGAGGGAAGCAACCTGGACTTCAGGAGAGAAACTTCCAGACTGTGAGAACCCTTAACCAGGGGAGCAGAGGTTTGTGGGCGCTTCACCACTGGAGGGGCTCGAGAAGAGGCTGGACAGCCACCCGTCTGACATGGTAGAGGGTCTCCTGTTTGAGCAGGGGGCTGGACTAGAAGACCTCCCGGGTCCCTTCCAGCTCTGTCATTCCGATTCGGAGCTGGTTTTGTGCCACAGGTGTGGAGATTTCCCAGGGAGGGCAGGTGGCTCAGCCTGAGACCAGGAAAACCTGGGCGGGAAAAGGGGCAAACGCTGGAAGGTGTCAGAACCTCCTTAGGCATAGAAAGGGGGGGTGGGGGTGGAGAAGGGGGGGTGGGCTCTATTTCTGAGGCTGCAGGACCGGCTCCTCCTCCCCCCCCTCCTCCACCCGGGATGGCCCCGCCTGACCCAGCCTGCCACGTCTGGAGATTCCAGCCTCAGGACGGGGAGGAAGGCCAGAAAGGCAGAGGAGGAGGAGGAGGCCCGTCTCCTAGGATCCAGATGCCTGGACGGAGGGAGGCTTTGCTTGCCAGCCGGGAGGGAAGCCACCGGCTGAGCTTCCACGCAGCAGCTGCAGGGGCGGGCGGGCCTTCCTAGCCTGGGGAAGGGGCTGCCCCATCAGGCAGGGTGGCCTGGGAGCACCTGCTGCCCCTCCCAGAACTGCAAGCCAGGAGGGGTCAGCGTGGGGGGTGGAGGGGGGGCTCCTCCCGGCCAGGCAGGACCACCCAGCTCAGCTGCAAAAGCTGGGAAAGGCCAGGAGCTGGAGAGCTTGGCCAGGCCAGAGAATTCCTCCCGGCCTGCTTGGAAGGCAGGGAAACCCGCTGCCTTTCCCCCCTCCCTCCCCCGAAGGTGCAGCGGTCAGTCCGGCCCAGCCTGGTCTTCCAGGAAAGCGAGACTCTGGACTCCAGTGGCAGCAAAGAGGACACTTTTATGCTTCCTCAGTTCCTTTATTCTTTTGCAAGTCAAGTGGCTACAGGAGATCAAAGCCAGAGCTGAGGGTTTGCAGGCCTGAGACCTCCCGGTCCCCCCGTCCCCCGCTCCCGCTTGTCCAGGGCTCATCCAAAGAAGCGGTTGGGGTGACTCCCCCTGCCAGGGAGGGCTGGGTCTCTCAGGCCCCCTGGCCTTGAGGTGGTGAGCTGAGGTCTCAGGGTGGCCCTAAGCTTCCTTTGGGGCCACTGGATCCCCCACCCACCCGGAGGACGGCAGCTCTGGCAGCAGCAGCCGCAGAGGAGCCCCCCTCCCGTGCAGGCAGGCGCAGAGCCTGGTTTCCGTTTTGCCCCCAAATTGGTTTGACCGCCCTTTGGATTACTGGGGGGGGGTGAAAGGGAAGGGGGGACGCTAACCCTAAGGTTATGCCGAGGGGGAAAGCAGCATCTCGCCCCCCCCAGCCCCCCCTCCCCACATTCTGACTCCTTCATCTGTGGGGGGGGGGAGACACTCGCTCAGCGGCTGCCTCCAAAGCCGGGCCCAGGGCCAAGCCCCCTCCTGGTCCCCCTCTTCTGGGGGATGCTCCGGATGAAGCCTCCCCCCACCCTGCAGGACGCCGCTCGCCACCAACTTCCCTCCCCCCACCCAAAAGCAGATCCTGGAGGCGGGGTCGCCCCCTGGGTGGACATCTGCCACCTGCCCTGGGCAAGGGAGGGACCCCAGCCCACTCAACAGCTGAGGCACCGTTTCCAGGTGACGGGGAGTCCGAAAAAGTTGAGGGGGGGGAGGCAGGCGGGAGGAGGGTTGGGGGGGGTATTAGAAGCCCCCGCACCCCCTCCCCGCCTTGGCTGTGCCCAGAGACATCCAGCAGAGTTAGCTGCCCCCCGACCGCCCCCCGCCCCGCCTCCTCGGCAAGCGGGCGCCACTCCTGGGCCGGGTCCAGCCGGCAGCTTTATTTATTCCTTTCGCGCTTTGGCGCCGCCGGTCGCTTCTCGTCCCGCTTGGGCGGCGGCGGCGGCGTGTCCGGGCGGCCGTGCGCCCCGCCGGGGTCCCGCCCCGGCCCGGCCCGCCCTATTTCCAGCCGGCGGCGGCGAGGCAGCTGAGGCGGCAGGGGGGCTGCAGCCAGGTGGGCGTCTCCTGCTGCCAGAGGCCGTGGGTCCTCCGGTCCTTCCAGGGCGCCAGCTCCACCTCCGAGTCGGCGCGCCGGGAGTCCAGGGGGCTCTTCCGCGGCTCGGTCCTGGGCAGCCGGCCCTTGCAGCGGGAGCACACCAGCGGCGGAGGCAGGTCGTAGTAGAGGACTGCCGGGCAGAAGCCGGTGGGTAGGTGGGGAAGGGGTCCCGGAAGGGGGGGTTGCTTTGGGGCGCCCCCGGGTGGCAGTCTAGTGCCACTGCAGGGCCTCTCCCGCCCTTCTTGCTGCCCGGCATTCGGACGGGAAAAGTCCCCCTTGCGCCCCCCGGCTCCCCCGGGGCTGGGATGCCTGTCGGGCAGCGCTCACCTTTAATGTCGCTGGATTGGCCCGACGTGTCCTCCAGGCTCGGCTGCTGCGCTTGGAAGGAGACTCTGGCGCAGGAGGAGAGGCCGGTCAGGGAAGGGACCCTCCGCCCCTCAAAACCCCCGCCCCGGATTGTGGGGGGTTGCCCCGGGGACAGCGCTGCCTTTGCTAAAGCCCGTCCCGGGTGGGGGCGGGGCTTGACTCTCTCCCAACCGCACCCCCGCCTCCTTCCCCGGATGTCCCACTTCTCAGACAGGTGGGTCCTCTCCTGCCGAGGCCCCCACTGTGCCCCACCCCTGAATGGAAATTCAGACTAAGGCCAATGGGGTCATTGAAAAGAACCGAAAGCCTCCGAGAAATGGGGTCACCAGCGTCTCTCCGGACCCCCCTCGCTCTCGGGGTCAGGGGCTGCCCTGTCCAACCGCCCTGGTCCTCAGCGGGGCTCCCGTCAGGCAGTCAGCCTGAACCTGCCCTGCAGACCCCACCAGACGATGGGCCAGGAAGCAACAAGCTGACTTTAGCCCGAAGTCAGGAGAGGAGCCAATCAGAGGATGGAGCCTGACCCAGACAGACCCCCCCCAGGGGGGGCACGGGGGGGCAGGGGGGGCGCCTGGCTGATCTGCCCACTTACCTCCGGGGCTTTTCCAGGTTTTGCTGGGGACTTGGGGAGAACTGGGTGGTGGTGCTCGACACCTTCCTGCCCGTTTTCTTGATCACCCCTGGGCTTCTCATCACCATATCAGAGTGCTGTGGGCGGGGAAGAGGCTGGTATGAGATGGAGACCCCCACCATGAGCCCAGGGAGGAGGAGCCAATGCCTCGCTCCCCCAAAGGGCTCCACCCACCCCCCGCCTTGCCTGCAGCCCCATCCCTGGGAGGTGGAAAGGAAGGCGACCGCTGTGGGTCAGGCTTCTTTGCACCATAACTAGCTTCAGGCCAAGTGGGCGGGTGCTTTGGCCTCGGCTCAGCACCGGCCAGGACTGGGCTGCCCCGTTGAAGAGATGGGGAACCAGCTGAGGGGGCGGGGTGCTCTTGACAGAATAGTTGTAGCTCGGGGTTGAACTGGGCGGTTCCTGGGTGCTCTATGAGCTGGGTGGTTTTTGTGCAGACGTTTCGTGACCCAGCTAGGGGACATCGTCAGTGTTTGAAAGAAATAGGGTTTGCTCTGTTTATACACCCCAATCAAGAAACTACCAACTCAGACAATCAAGGGGTGAACAACAGCCTAATAAAGGAACCACCACAAACACTTCCAACAACACCAACAGGTGGTATATAAAACAATCCCCACTCCCTTATTTTAGTACTAACGATGTTACGTCGGTGGGTTATGAGAAGTCTCCAAAGAACCCACCAAGCTCAGAGAGCACCAAGGACACCCCCCCACCCCCCCGTTGGTGCTATGCTGCAAGATTGGTCAAGATCGGCTGGGCAAGCGAGATTCTTTCTGATGATCTCCGAAATCAAAAGTCTCTGCATGAAGCCAGGGACAGAAGGGCGTCTGGATGACCTTCAGGGCACCCTTCTCCTGCCGTCGACTGGTAACACTGTACTGCAAAGTAGGGCATACAAAACCTTCACTAGGCCAATTCTCGAATACAGTGCTCATCTGCCTGGAATCCACACTGTATTTCACGAGAAGAGTCCTCCACTCAGGGGTGGATTGCAAATATTTTTACTATTGGTTCTGTGGGCGTGGCTACGTGACTGGGGGGGTACATGGCTACTGCTTTTTTGTAGCATCCCCCCCCCCCCCGCACTCCATTTTTTGCCTCCTGGGCCTCAAGGAAGCCTCCTGGGCGAAGCAGTAGGAGAGGGAGGGGGATCCCGGCACAGCTGATCATCGGAACAGCTGATTGTAGGGAGGGGGGAAAAAGAAATACCTTAAGGAGCGACTGGGCAGGTGAGAACACAGTCCGCGATGTTGGGCAGGCATGCGGTGTCACCCTTGCAAGAGAAGGATTGGGTGGGCAGGGAGAGGAGGGGCCAGCCAGGGGCACGATTTGCTGGTTCTCCAAACTCTGCAGAATCGTAGCAACCGGTTCCATAGAACTGGTCCAAACCGGTAGAATCCCACCCCTGACTCGACTCCTATGCTCGCAATAGAATACCAGGCTCAACATTTTGGGCCTGGACAGAACTACGCCGCCTACGGTCTGACCTGAGCTTAGTACACAAAATTGTCTGCTACAACGAGGTCCTACCTGTCAGTGACTACTTCAGCTTCAACCACAACAATACACGGGCAAACAATACATACAAACTCAAAGTAAACCGGTCCAAACTCGATGGCAGAAAATTCGACTTCAGCAACAGAGTGGTCAATGCCTGGAGCTCACGACCTGACTCTCTTGTTACAGCCTCAACCCCCCCCAAATTTTAACCTCAGAGTGAGGCCACCCTGGACCTCACTCTGCTCCTAAGAGGCCTGTAAGGGGGGGGGGGCATAAGTGCACCAGCGTGCCCACCGTCCCTGTCCTACTGTTCCCATTGATTCATACTCGTTTATTATGTATAGACTTATGCCTGTTTATACTTATATGTTTATATGTTATGTTCATACTTGTGCTTGTTTTCTCATAGCTGCTTGACAAACCAAACAAACAAACAAACAAACACCAAACTCCTTCCAAGCCACCCGCAGCCTGCAGAGAGGTGGTCAGAGCGGCTGCACCTTCTCCGGGGGGCTCCCCGGAACCCAGCAGCCCTTCCGTGGAGTTCCAGGACCCCTTTTGAAAGCCTTAGTGAGGCCACACCTGGAATGCCGCATCCAGTTTGGGGTCCAGAAAGATGTTGAGACTTTGGAAAAAGTGCAAAGACGAGCAACTCAAAGGTATGGAGACTAAAACATAGGAAGAATGTTCTCGGGAGATTCTCAGTCGTCCAGGTCCCGGGTGTCCCAAAGGTGCTTTTTCTATCTCTCTCAAGAGGCACCTGGACTTTCTGGTTTTTCTTTCTCATCCAAACTGCTTCTTCCACCACCATCCACTCAGAAGCTCCTTGGATGAGAAGCGAAATGTCTTCAGAGAAAGTCCAGGTCCCTCTTGAGAGAGAAAAAGAAAAAAAAACTTTGGGATACGAAGAACAGTTGCAGAATTGGGGTATGGCCAGTCTAGAGAAAGGGAGGACATGACAGCAGCCTTCCAGTATTCAAGGGGCTGCCCCAGAGACGGAGGGGTCAAGCTATTCTTGAAAGCCCCTGAAGGCAGGAATAGAGATAGAATTCTTCACTGGCCAAGGGCGATTGGACACACAAGGGATTTGTCTTGGTGCAAATGCTCTCAGGGTACATAAAAGAAAAGAGACATTCATCAAGAGTCATGAGGTTCAACGCTGAATGATAGTCACAGGGTACAATAAGTAATCAAATCGTGCAAGGAAACGGTCACTGCAGATCATTACGATTCAAGTGAGTCACAGTCATACAGTCACAGGTGGGAGGGGCTGGGTGATAAGGAGTGATGGGAGGATTAATAGCAATAGTAATTGTAGTGGAGACTTTGTAAATGACAGTGTGGAGGGAATGATTTGTTTAGCAGAGTGATGGCGTTCGGGGAAAAACTCTCCTTGTGTCTCGTTGTTCTGGTGTGCAACAATGCTCTCTGGAGTGTCCTTCTGAGGGAAGGAGTTGAAACAGTTGGTGTCCGGGATGTGAGGGGTCTCTAGATATTTCCACAGCCCTCTTTGTGACTCAGGGCGCAGGATACACAAGACGCAACGGGTGGAAACTCCTCAAGGAGCTTCCTCCCCGGAAGGACAAGGGACCTGCAGTGGAGCTGCTTCCCTGCAGAGGCCGTGGGAGCTCCAGCCCTGGAGGCTTTGAAGAAGAGCCTGGACGGACATGGGGTCTCCTGTTGGAGACGGGGGCTGGACTAGAAGACCCCCGGGGTCCAACCCAGCTGCCTGCTGGTCGCGGGCGCCACCTACCTCGGCCACGGGGCTGATGCTGGAGGTGCTGCTGCTACGGCTGGAGACCAGGCAGTGGCGGATGGGGATGGCTGGGTCCTTGGTGGTGGTGGAGAGGCCGTTCTCCAGGATGTTGGCCAGGCGGCTCCAGAGCGCAAAGACGGCCTCTGGGTGCTTGTGGTGCAGCTGCAGGTAATACACCGTCTTGGTCACCGTCTGGAGGCGCAAAATGCGCTGAGAGGCACTGTGGACAGAGAGCTGGACGTACCGGAGGGGGAGCAGCCTGGGCAAAGCAACGGAGGCAGTCAGGGACAGGCCGGGACAGGAGCTCGGGGAGGGGAGGGGAGGGGTGGGGAGGGGAGGGGCGGAGGTGGGCCGGGGGGGGGGGGGGCGGAGGGGGGCCGGGGGGGGGGGGGCTCGAAGGACACTCAGCTGCTCCCTTGGGCAAGCAGTGGCCTCCCAGAACAAGACACACACACACACACACACACACACACACACACACGGTCTCAAAACCTGCTCCCTGCAGCCGGTTTTGGTTTATTAGATGAACTCAGGATTCATGGACTAAACCACGATCCAGGTAACCCCGGGCAAGCATGTCATGCAAACACAGCCGATGTCCGGCACCAGCCCCCTTGTGGACCTGCAGCTACAGAGGCCCCAAAGGAGGCCCTGGACGGTGCCCATACACTCAGCCCTTGGGTCGCAGGTGTGAAACACCCGGCCGGGTTCCTCCTCCTCCTCTAGAGGAGCAGCTGGGGTCTTTGCACAACGCTGGGTGGGGGCCAGGGGTCTGTTCCCACGATCCCACTCCTCTTAGACCAAACCAGCAGGTGGCCGTTTCTGGAGTATTGAGGGGCATCCAGCGTTCCCTCAAAGGTTGGGGGGATGGCGCTGCCCCCGGTCCATTCGGGAGGTCCCAAAGGACCCTGAGTGGTGGGGAGGCCCCCTCAGCCGCTCTGGTGCCCACGTGCCTCCCTCCCTGATCCGGCCCTCCCTCCCGGCCCTGGCCCCCCGTCACCTGGTCAGGTCCATTTGGGACAGCCGGGGACTGCCAGGGGGGACCCCCCGAAGTGGGGCCCGTTGGTTCGCCATCAGGAGCACGTTGGGGAGAGGGAGGCAGGGGTCCGAGGAGGTCACTGCCAGAGTCACAATGGTGGGGGTGTGGGTGATGTCCATCCATTTCCCCTTCTTTGTGACCTGTGGGAACCGTCCCCCACCCACCCGAGACCCCCGAGTCAATTGGAGGGCCAGGCCCCGCTTGGTTAATCCAGCCGGTCCGTTTGCCCCCAATCCAGCCGCCTCCTGGTTCCCACCAGCTGGCGCAACGGGCGAGGGGGCCTGCTCAGCCGGAGGGGCGACTCTGCCCAAAGGTGAAGGCAGAAGGCTAAGTGGGCCCTCTTGGGTCCCCAGCCCAGCCGGCCTCCTTTCAGGACCGGGAAAGGGGCCCCTCCGATGAGCCCCCCACCCCACCAACCTGAATGAAGTTGCTCTCAAAAACCGCCGAGTTGGGGAAGAGGTGGTAATCTGGGGAACGGATCAGCTGGCAGAGCATCCCCCCCTCCAAGCCGAGTGCCCTGCCGACATCTTGGTTGCTGCCAGTGAAGAGCCCTCTAGCCATGGGGCACGGGGCGGCTGGGCTCACAGGCATGCCCAGGCCCTCCCTTAGCTGGCCAGGCAGCAGGGTCCAGCACCGACTCAGCAGGTGGGGGGCAGCTGGCTCAGCAATCCGTGGAACGGGTCAGAGCAGAGCTGCGTGCATCACAGTGGCATTGGGGTGCCACCCGGAGGAAGCTGTGATGTCACACTGGCAGCAGAAGGGCTGGCTCCATTGAGATGGCAGCAGAGCCTGGCACGGATCTGGTTGCCCTGAGAATTGCCCAAGTGGCAGGGAAGGCCCCAAGTGGCTCACCCTGCCCCTCCCCCCGTTAATATGCCCCCTAATTGGCGTGCGACGTTTCATGGGCCTCCATAGACATCCGGGCTGTAAAGGCTGCATTTACACGACAGGCTGACCCTAAACTTGGGTCAAGAAAAGGCCGATTCTGAGCTTGTAGAACATGGGCCACGTTTCACCTCAGAAGGCGATCAGTCCAGGACTCAGCACCCAGCATGGAAGGGAGCACGAGGATCCTCTAGGCCAGGGGTTCCTAGCCCCCCTCCCCCACAGCCCATTGAGAACCGGGCCAGGGAAGCGAGCGGATGCCCACCAAGCCGTCCCCTCACTCTCCCCTCCCGCCTGCCTTGAGTCTGGAAGACTGGAGGTCGCTCGGGAAAGCGATGCTGGCTGGGGAATTCTGGGAGTTGAAGTCCAGGAGTCCTCAATGCGCCAAGGCTGGAGACCCCCGATCTAGAGCAACCTCGAAGGACCCTTTGTTCAGGTTCTTCTGGCCCCGAGGGAGAACCCACCGCCTCTGCAGGGAGACCCCTCCCCTTCCTCTGGTGTAGGTCTTGCCTACGAGGAGCTTCGAGGGTGGGCGTAACCTGGGGAGGGGGCAGGGGGGAAGGTTCCGTTGTATGAATTTGCCTGATCCTCCTCCTCCTCCATGGCTCCGGGTGACTCTCATCTAAAAAGCCCAACAAATCCAGCCCCCCAAACAACAACCATCTCAACAGCAGCACAAGAGGTTTTTTGAAAACAACTAAAAGCCACGTGTGCCCAGGCGCCCCACCCACCCCCAGCATTCAGCCCAGGCCTTTCTAAGTGGGTGGGGGGGAAGGAGCTCGGGGACTCTGCTCGGGTGGGCTTCCTCGGGTGTCAGGCCCGGAATCGGGCTGGTCTCCCTATCCCGGGTCATTCACAGGGTCCACAGGCAAGCAGGCACTCAGAAAACCAGAAAGAAAGCACCTGTTTCTGCGTGCAGCTAGTCCTCAGTGTACATACTTTGCAGCAACGCACGGTAAAAACCAAAAGGGGGCCCGGGGGGTGGGGGCTCAAAGCCTCTTGTCTCCACCAATGAGACCCTCCCCTCTGCTGGGAGGAGTGCCCCCCCCAGCTGCCCCGCGGATGAGCAAGAGGCGCTGGAGACTTCCACGTGGGCCTGTGGGTGGCCGCCAGCCTCTTACGCACGTATCCATGCCATTTAGGGGGCCTCCCATTATCTCAGCCAATGATCCCCCAAGGTTCTTAAAACTATTTCAGAAACCATAAAGAAAGCCTTCGAAATAGGCCGGCACGAGATACCAAAGGGCCAGCTAGCAAGGAAGCCAAGGCAGGGGTCCCAGGCCCCGGGACAGGCTGGCAGGCCCTGCGAAAGGCCAGCAGGCCAAGCCCAACCTCCGGGGAGGCTGTTCCACAGAGCAGGGGCCACAGCGGAGAAGGCCTGGCGCCTGGTTCCCGCCGGCCGACTCCATTCCCTTCCACCTTCACCTGATTCCTGACCCCGAAACACGGGCAGTCTGTGACTCAACACCCCCCCTCCGTTCAGTGACTGCTCCAGGGCACGATGGCACTGAGAAAAGGGCCGCTGTTCACCCTTCCCCGTGGCCGTGCGGTACGAGTCCAGGCGCCTGGCAGCTGGCTCCTAGTTATGACCATTTGCAGCCTCCCAGCGGGGTCTCACGATCCCCTTTTGCGACCAATGGACAGGCCAAGTCAAAGGGAGCTTAATGATGCTTAATGACCGTGTTGCTAACTTTCCTGCAATGATTCACTTAACAACTGTGGCAAGAAAGGTCGTAAAATGGAGCAAAAATCCACTTAGCTCCGGTCTCGCTTAGCAACAGAAATGTTGGGCTCAAGGACTCCCTGCACCCGGACTCCTCCCTGAAGGCCAGCCTGGCTGCCCACCCACACAGGCAGAAACAGAGCTGAGATGAGGGGGGGGCCTGGAGACCCCCAAGCGGCTCCTCCCTGGCCGGAGAGAGACGGGCGGGGGGCTATCCCAGCAGTGCAGCCCCCCTGAAGGAGCGCTCTTTCCTCCCCACACTCGAGGCAGGGTTCTCTGTGCCCCCCCCCCCCCAGTTCTCTGGGCCTCCTTGCCTGGCCTCGACCTCCCCACCGCCAGTCCAACCCCTGCGGCCCTTCGTGTTCCTAAAAGGGCTCCTTCCCCGCTGCTCCCTCTTCCCCTGACTGGTTGTTTTTCCTTGGGATCTGTTTGGGATTCTCCATAGTTTCCACACTCCACATCAGGGCTTAGATCAGAAACTCTGCTGATGCCGCCCCAAACGGCTCCTCTTTGGCCACAAGGAACCACCGACTCTTGGGGTGGAGATCCAAGCTAAGGGGACCCTTGCTGAGACGTCTGCATAGGTGTTCATCCCAAAGCAGCCTTTTTCCACGAAATTGCCCCAACAGTGGATATCCAGCCCCCAGTTACGCGGTTGAAATGGAGTTCGGTGCTCCACAAGCCATGGTTTGCTTCATCCAGGAGGACAAACCAGGTTAAGTCCTGCTTCACTGTTTTGAGCACAGCAAGGCCTGCTCAGGTCTGCCACCTGCTGCAGATCAGCTGCCATCGCGGGTGGGAGGTTCTGTGTTGTGACCAGAGGAGACCAAGAGTTGGGGGGCAGTTGGGGAGTGGGCCCTCGGCTTCCCTCCTTCTTTGGCCAGGTGGGGCTCCTGGCCTTCCCTCTCTGCTTGGGAGGGGGGGTGAGATTGGGAGCTCCAGGTCAGCCCTGCAGCGAAGGAAGGGCTCCCTCGCCGTGGCCCCACCACCCAGGCCCAGCACGGAACCAGCCATGGGGAGATGGACTCGGCCTCAGGCTGCTGCTCCCACATCGCCTGAAGTGGGCCATTTGGTTAGCCCAGTCTGGCCCCTGCTTGCCTGGGGGGCGCGGGGGGGGGGCTTCACCCCGCCCTCCGTCCTTGCAGGGGGCAGAGAACCAGGTGTCCCACCTCTGGACTGGCCAAGGCCTGGGAGGGGGTCACCAAGGCCCTGTGCTCACCAGGAGAAGGAGCAGCCGGCGGGGGCACCCTTGCCCTCCTCCCCAGGACTTCGGCACCACAGGGGAGGCCTCCAAGGTGAAGAGCTGCCAAGGGGCCCTTCCTGCCAAAACAGGTTTGTTTAAACAGTTTGTTTAACGGAAGTAGGAGCCCATCACCTCACACAGCAGGCAAACATGGCAACAATTCTAAATTTAAATGACAATCTAAAAGCAGGCAAAGAAATATGACAGCCCCTCCCCCAATTGTGGGAGAACAATGGGACTTTCTATGGAGGCTGATGAAAAGGCCAAAGAATAGTTTGGGGGCTCCTGTAAGAGGCCAAAGGCAGGAGGAGGAGGAGGAGGAGGAGGGGCAGGGGCAGCGGGGGGGGCAGCTTGGGGGCTCAGGCAGACCCCGAGGCTGGGCGGGGGGTCTCCAATCCCCACAGTCCGGACATTAATTCTTCCTCCTCTTCCCCTTTTGATGCTGGGTGCAAGGAAAGCCGAGCCGCCCCCAAAGCGCAGCTCCCCAGAAGGCCGGGAGGGGAGACTGCAGCGGAGCCTCGGCTGGGCTGTCCCATCTGGGGCGGAGGCGCCAGAGCCCCGCGCTGGAAGCTGCCCGACCGAGGGCGCCGAGTGAGGCCACCGGGCTCCCTTTCTCCCACCCCCGCGGCTAGGCAGCCGGCGGGAAGCCACTCAACGCTCTGGGCTGAGCTTCCCCCCACCTGGAGGGCCGCTCCCTAAACCGGCATCCGGATCAAGAGATTTGCGGGCGGGCGGCAGTTCCCGCTCTCCGCCGGCCAGGCGCTTTCGAGGGGCGAGCGCCGGCCGGCATCGGAGTTAAGCTTCTGGGATACTCGGGGTTTCCGGGCGGGTGGGGGCGGCGAACATTATTTCAAGCAACGGGGTAGAGCTTTGCTGGGGAGGCAATTGGTTGCGGAGCGCAAGCAAAGGAAGCGAGCAAACCACTCAGCCCCCGCCCCCCCCCCGCTCCTCCCCTCCCCGGGCAGCCCTACAATCGCGGGGAACCCAGGAGGCCCCACAAAAGGCCCCACTTGGGGGCGAAACGGGGACCCGGCCGACTCTGCGGGCTTCCTGGTGCCCGCCCGGGCCGGAAAGGCGACGGCTGACCTTGGTGCCCTACCGCGAAACGTGGCAGGAGAAAGCGAAAGGGCGCGCGGGGCCGAAATCCCCGGGCTGGAGGCGAGGCTTGACGCGCCCTGGGCAGCAGCCGGGCACCTGCCGCCGGGAGGTGTGCTCGGGCATCGGGGCGGCGTTGAGAGCGCCGCAGTCTTGGGACTCTGCGTGGCGTCGGAAGAAGCCAACACCCGCGGGATGAGAAGAATAGCAACACAACCGGTCCTCCAGCCGCGCGTTCATCCCTGCTTCGAACCCGGGCGCGCGGAGGGTCGGGGGGTGGGGGTCACTCAATAGGTGACTGCAGCCCCCGCGGGGCCTCCCGGCAGGGAAAAGCCTTCGGTGGGAAAGGAGCGCCCGCGCTCAGGGCAGAGAGGACTCGCACTTTGCCCATGCTCAGAAGGCTAGTTGTTGTTCGCCCCGTCCGGGCCTCGAGGGCCGGTCTGGCCGGGTGGCCAGCGCTGCCTGCAGCCGGACCGAACTGAGCCTGCCAGCCTCCTCCCTCCGGGCCGGCCCGGGAGGTAGACCGCGGGGCGGGGCGGGGCTGGGCGCGGAAAGCCTCCCGGGCACTCCCGCCCAGCGCCACGCCTGTCGGCGAGCGTCTCCCGCCGCCGCCGCCGCCGCCGCCGCCGCCGCCTGGGCTGCCCGGAGCCGTCGAGGTGGCCGTGGCCATGGACGGGCAGGCGGCGATGGAGCCCTACGACTACAGCCGGATCGTGGGGCCCCTTCAAGAACCGGACAGCCCCAGGACGCCGCGGCTGGACTCCGCCGGCTGTGCGACGCTCCACACCGGGCACCGGACCGCGGCGCAGCGGTACAAGGCGCGGCTCTGCCAGGCTGGCCTGGAACCCGAGAGGTGAGTGTCCGGACGGCACGCGGAGCGAGGCGCGCGGGACGGGGGGTCTCGCGGGGGCTCTGCGCCGCTGGGTCCGACCTGCTCGCCTGCCCGCTGCCGCCCGGGGACGGCCAGGTGAGCGCTGATAGCAGCGGCAGCCCCCCAGCCACCCCGGCCGGCGCCTGCCCAGCCAGTCCTGCAGGGAAGGCTGCCAGCTTGAACCCGCCGGCTCTCCCTGGCAGGCCTGGCCTCGTGACGCCTGGGGGGAACGGTCAGCCTCTGCCGGAGCGGATCTCTTGGGCATCCGCTGAGCCGAGGATCTGGGATCACTTTCTCACCAACTTCAGCGCTGGAGCTTGACCTGAGGTCGAATTCTGCCTTTAAATCGACATTCTGGCTTTAGAAAGCATAATCTTCACTATATTTTCCTTGGATGAATGGATCCTCCCTCTTGGGGAGCAGTCTATCTCTGAACGGCAGCTGCTGTGACACCCAAAGGGAGAGGCTATTCTGGGGGATTCCTTCTTATGTGGGGACCAGAGGAGACACCCCCCCCCCTTCCCACTTCTTATATTTTGCAGATCTTCTTGTGAAGGAGATCAGAATCCCCCCCCCCCCCAAAGGTTCAGCACTGAGGCCAAGCGAAGAGGGGCTAAAATCAGGCAATAGCCAGGTGTGGCCATCCTGTCAAACCGTGTGGACGCTGTGTTTTGTTTTAGCCGTGATTTACGGAGGGGGCTGTGTTTGGTCAATGGGTCCAGGAGAGGCTGGCTGCTCTCTGGGTGCCTGCACTTCAGGAGCTTCAGGCAAGAGGGAGGCGCCTTCTCTGTCCCCCTCCCCCAACTTCAATTACGCCCTGTGCCACCCTTGCTGAGTGCAGAGTTTGCTCTCCCGAAGAGTTCCTCACCCGGCTCCCTGCCACAGGCTGGGGGCCTTGGCACAGCTGATCCTGGTAGGTGGCTGCCAGCCTCGCCCATTGCGGGTGGCCCAGAAATGGTGCAGACTAGTCAGGAAAGGCCGATGGAGGGCCCCCCTCCCCTGGCCTGGAAAGCGTGTGTGTGTGTGTGTGTGTGTGTGTGTGTGTGTGTGTGTGTGTGTGTGTGTGAAAGCAGGGCCCTTGGTCCTCCTTTCTGCCTGGACTGGAGCACTCGGGGGGAGACAGGGCTGGTTTGCACACTTAACCGCGTTCTCCTTGGAGGGAAGCACCTGGCGGTGGGGGGAGGAAGAGAGTCGGAGGAATCACCGGGGCAAAAGGAATCTCCCCCCTTTGGGGAATCGGTGCGCCAAGCCCCTCATCAACCTGCAAACAGCGGCTCGGCTGCAGGGGGGGGTGGGGGGCAAAAAGCGGAGGGGGGGGGGGGGGGGGAAGGTCCAGGGTGGGAGCTGGTTCAGACGAGATGTGGGTCCAGGCAGAAACAGGATGGGTCATTTACGTCAGGACAGATTTGGCTGGCTTGGCAGGTCACCTGAAGTAGCAAAGGTGCTTCGTTCGCTGCTGTGGGATTAGCTGTGTTGGGCCATGGGGGGTGCAAGCGTACTGGAAGCTCTGGCTCTGCGCACTGGTGGGCCACCCACACGCGGGGGCTTCCCTTGGAGGCACCACACTTGGGAGCCCTCTCCTTGCCAGCTCCAGGGCCCACCGGCACCCAAACCACCCTGGATCCTCCCCTCCCCCCCCCGCTTCCTGTTTGGCCAAGGAGCACGACCTCCCTTGAACCCGTCCAACGGGGCAGGATCCAAATCCCGGCCTTCCGTAAACCTTCGCTGGGGTTGTTTGTGCCGGCGTTTGGGCTGACCTGTCCTTTCAGGCTGGAGCGAGAGCCAAGCAAACAAACCCCTCGGCAAAAACACACGGTGTCTTGTTGTGTTTGTAAGCGGCCACAAGTCCACTGGGCCGCCTGGGTCAGCGGGCCTGCAGGAGCCCATTGGGCTCACCCTGGGGGGAGGGGAACAGCCTCTGTGGAGACTCAATGGGGGGGCGAACCCCACGGAAAACAGCCCCATTGCCCACAAACAGGCGGTGTGTTTCTGGAGCTTCGCTCACCTTGGAAAGCAGTCTAGGAGCAGGTAGGGCGAAGGGTCTGCTCTTAGGCCAGGTGGGGAGCTTGGGATTTCATCCTGGCACCGGGGTGTGGGGGGTGTGTGTGTGGGGGTCCCTCCTGACTCCAAAACTCCCAGAATTCCCCATCCAGCTATGCCAGGTGTGGAGACCCCCGTCCTAGACAGACAGGCAACAATCCTTAAATGCGTAACGCTTCGATTTCAAAGAGCTGCATGTTTGATGAACATTGGGGGGAAAAAAATGTTACTCTGGAATCCCCACATTTTCAGCTTGTGCAAACGAGACACAAGGGGAGCCGGGAGGTTTCCCCTAGAATTGGCTGCAATTTAAACAAGGCAAGTTTGGTGACTAGTTAGAAACAAGTTGAGTTCCTCCGGCCTACGGAAATATCAGCTCCGATTCCACTCCCCACACCACCCCCCAGTGCCAGCTGCTCATGCACCAAGCACAGCTCTGCAAATACCTGGAGAATCTCCCCCCCACCGCCCTCCAGATCAAAGGACAGTGGTTGTAGCCCTCCTGTGCTCTTGCATGTGTGAACGTGCCCGTTTTGCAAGGGGGGGGGCAGGCATTTGATGCTGCTCTTCGCCAAAGACCCCCCAACCTTAAAACGCATCAAGTGAAGGCCCCAAGAGGGTGGCCTGACTGACTGACCTGGGGGGGGGCTGTCCTTTGGGCCACAGCACCCAACTGTGGGGGGGGGGGTGCAGCTGCCGGCCCCTTGACTCCAAGACGCCCAGCTGACTGGAGCCCCTGCCCTGATGCAGCTGAGCCTGAGAGGTAGCGACCGAAAGGGGAGGTGGCTGGGTGCACCTGGTAAGGAGGCCAGTCAGAGGGCAGCGATGCTCAAGCCAGACCTTTGAAATCCCTGGAGGGGGACGGGGCCCTCTGATCCCTGCAGGAGGCTGCGGGGGACAATACTGGCTCAGCTAATCCAGAGTCAGACCAGCTGCACGTCCACACCCTGAAGAAGGGGGCCGCAATGTTTGGGGTCCAAGCCCAGAGGGCAGAGCTGCTGAACCTGTCAGGCCCTTCTCCCGGCTGGGAAAGGTTGGGGTGCCCTGAGAAGGACCAGGCCTCTCCTGCCATCTCCAGCCCCCTCCCCCGCCCCAGAGACCGAGGGGCTCTGCTCCCAGTCGAAATAGCACCACAGCAGTAATCGAAACTCCCAGCCTGATCCGGCCCAGCCGGCAGGTTCTTTGCAGGGGGCAGCCTGGGCTGGATCAGCATGGGGAGGGGCAGAGAAGGACAGGGGGCCTGGCGGATCCCGTGGGGAGCCTTTTCACAAGGTCAATGCAGTCTAGAGGAGATCTGGCGATCTTCTGTCCAATGGCAGGGCCCCAAGAGAAACGGATCACAATCTGGGGTGGGGGGTGCAGCCTCGATTCAGGGCCCCAGGAGGCCTTTGGCACTGCTGGTCTCTGGGCTCAAACCCCAGCCAGGCCCAGAAGCAGGTGCGGCTGAGGGGCCTTGCACTTTCCTCCTCCAGGTGATGTGACCTGACAGGTCCCTCTCCCCAATTTCAGACCCCCACCTCAGGCCCGCTTGCCTTGCCCATCTGGCCTGGCCTGGCCTCACCCCGGGCACCCTCCCGCGGGCTCTGGCTCTGAGCGGCCAATGGCCCAGCCCTGCCCTGCAAAGCGGCTCCCCCCTCCCCCCCTCCGGGGCTATTTCTGCCTCAGGACAGAGTGACGCACGGCCGCTAATCCCTCAAGCCCTGAAGGAAGCGGCTCAGCCGCAGGGAGGGAGCCACCCGGGGTAGAAATGGGCAGCTCAGCAGGGGGGTGCCCCAGTCTTCTGCCTGCCAAGGGTCTGCAGCTGCCCTGGGGGTCTGCAGTTGGGGGCCCCGCCAGTTAGTGGAAAGTTGGGGGACTGCCACCCAAATTTTACAAGCATCTCGTCTCAACGACCCCAAATTCCTCCTCCTGGGCTTTGCCAAGGTTTTATTCGTTTATTTATTTATTTCTCTTCCTAAGCTGCCCGATGCATCCACGGCCAGTCAGGGACAGAGACAGAAGCCTGCCCCATTACACACACACACACACACACACACACACACACACACACACACAC
>NW_020769496.1:242933-272950 GCF_900518735.1 Pseudonaja textilis
GGGGGGGGGGATGCCATCTGCAGTGGGGGCTGATGACCTCAGGGGTGCCAGGGAGGCCGTGTCTGGGGAGGGAGAGGGAGGGGCTAAGTGGGGGCTCTCTTGCCCAGGCCTGATCCCTCCTCTGCCCCAAACCTGCCTGGCTGGGGTGGGGGCTCCCTTGGCCCAGCCCAAGCTCTGTGACGCCTGGTGCCCCTTGTGGACCATGGAGGGGGGGCATTGTTGATATCCCTGGGGACTGCGAGGGGCTCCCCATCCTTTTGGGGGGGGCTCATGGCCCCCGATCTTTCTCTCACGGGCTGAGGGTCCGAGACCCCCAGGAGCCCCTTTTCCTAGCTTCTCACACTGACCCTGCGAGCTGCCCCCCCCGCCCCCCCTTTTGCTCCCCGCCTGGTTTGCTGTCTCCCCTCCTCCCCACGTTCCCTGGCGAGGGTTGGGGGTCCACTTTGGAGGAGAGCCAGCAAGGGGGCTTTCCTGGGGGCCAGTTCCACCTCCCCCCTTCCCTTGGGGGGACTGATTTCAGGAGGAAAGGTCTCCCCCCCCCAGCTGCCGGACGGGGGGGGCTGATCCTCCTCTCCCCTCTGCCCCCCCTGCAGTTACGAGAAGCGGCTGTACTGAGGACAACTTCCAGAGCAGCAGCGGCCAGTGACCGCTCCAGCCCCCCCGCCGCCCGTGGCCACCGCTGAAGCCCACCTCTTCTCCCGCCCCCGGATGGGCTGTGGCCGGTGACTTGCACTTTGGGCTGCCCTGCTGGCGGCAGGTCGGGCCTCTCGCCTGGCATCCGGGTCTCTGGCCGGATCCCGTTGGTGGGCAGATTTGGGGGTGGGTGGGTGGGAGGGAGGAATGCCCCTCCTGGGCTTTCCCAAGCGCCTGGCCTCCAGCTGGCAGGCAGGGTCCTTGGGGGGCTTCTGCCTCCTGGGTGCAACCTCTGGCTGGCAGGTGCAGCCGGACCCAGCCCCCAAGCAGGGCCTCCAGGTTGGCCCTTGGAAGGCAGCTGGGGAAGGGTTGCTACCCTCCCGCTGGCATGGGGAGGAAGGGGGAGGGCCCAGGCTGACGGAGCTGCAAGGGACCAAACCCAGCTGCAGAGCTGTGGGGGCTGGCGGCCTCTCTCCAAACCCTTCTGCCCAGGCCCAGGCCCCCTTGGGCGGGCTCTCCAGCCCCACTGCAGCTTCTGCGCTGCTCGTGGCTATGAAGGGGGGGCAGCCCTCCCGGGATCTCCCCCCCAACGCTGTAATTTTCGCGCATGCCAGGGCCCCGTGTCATGTCCTGTATTATTCGTAAATAAAAGCAGCGGAGTGTCATTGCATCGATTTTGCCGGTTCTTGCTCTGGAATTGGGGAGGGGGAGCAGGAGTCCCACACAGAGAGACCCTTGCTGCATTCAGCCGGCCTGCCCTGGAGACCCCTGTCCAATGTTCCCCCAGCCCAGCGTTTGAGATGGTTTGTCCCACCTCTCCCAAAGGAAGCACTTGGTCTTGGGGGGGTTTCCAGAATCACCTCCATCCATTTGGGGGGTTCACCTCCAGGTCCCCATTGGAGCAGGGAAACAGGCGAAGAGGGAATACAGCCCGACTTTGACTTAACCACAGTTTGTTTAGTGGCCAAAGTTATGATGACACTGAAAAAAACGACTTGTTGGGAGGGGAAACGCAAGTCCTAGTCATAATGACCCGACCCCACCTTGGGACTCCCCCCTCCCTGCAAGTCAGGACATGGCAGGCCCCCCCAGGGATGCTCTTTCGGGGAGAAGCCGCCTGATTATTTGCAGAACCTGGCAGCCCCCTCCCCAAATCCCTCCCCCAGACGGAAGAGCAGTGAGACCACCAAGTTTGCAGCACTCAGCCTCCCTGGCCAGCACAGCCCTTGCCCCACCCCCCCAGGCCACGCGAGCAAGGTGATGCAAGGGGCAGGTTCTCCATTGTGTCCGACTCCGGCGGGTCCCATGGGCCAGGCGGCCTCTCCCCTCCTCCTGCTGCCCCTGTGAGGAGTTCTCTGCTCTGGCCGGGGTCAGCGATGAGGGGCTCCAGCCACCCCGCTAACCGCAGTCCTTCCTTTCTCCAGTGAGCAAGCAAAGCAGCCAGGCCCCTCGCCCCATTTCTAGAGGTGGCAGGAAGCGGGACGGCAGCAGAGACCCGGCCCCCCAGGTGGCCTTCCACCCCTACCTGGCCAGCGCCCTCCAGCCCCATCCTCTCCACTTTTCCTCCTCCTCCTCCCCACGCCGGAGGGGTTGCCTTGCACTTGGGGCTGTGGGGATTCGGCCCGGTTGGGCCTCGGTGGGTGGCAGGAGCCAAATCTGAATTTTTGGACCTGGAGCCATTGGCATTTTGGGGAGAAAGCAAAAATGGCTGCTACCAACCTTGCCCTCTTTGGTCTCCTTTGCCAGCTGCTCCTTTGAAGGGGCCCGAAGCTGGATCCTCATGGGGAGGGGAGGCTCTGAAAGGGGGCAGGACAGGTAGAGGAGCCCCCCCCCCCCAAGCACACAGACCAGGCAGCCTCTTCATAAAATCCTTTTATTAAAATTCCAGAGCTTCGGTTCTCTTCTGGGGAAGGGGAGAGGACCAACGCCTGGGATTTGGGTTCCCCCCCCCTCAAAACCGGGTCGCCCGCTCTTTTTGCTGGCTCGGGAAGTGGGGGGGGGGGGTCCATTTCGGGCCCCCCTTGGCCGGGCCCCCGGGAGGGGGGGGGGGGGGGGCACCCCTTTTCGCTAGCAGGCAAGGGGGGGGAGGGCTGGGCAATGGCAGAACTCCGACTCCTCGCTTCTGTCCCCACAACGTTTAGCCGCGTCCGCCGGAGACCCGGCAGCCGTTCGCACAGGGGGCAGGTAGCGGGGAGGCGCCTGGCGGGTTTTAGAAACCGGCCCCTTCGCTGGCAAGAATCCGACGCTTTGCGCGCCTCCCGCTGGGTCAGAGACCCTTCCTTCCCCGGGAGTGAAGCCCCTGCACACAGCCGCCCAGGCGGGGGTCCATCCTGGGGGGTCCAGGGGCTTATAAATCTATGGTGTCGCTGCCAACACTGAGAGTATCGGCCTGCCGGCTCCCCTCCACTGCCGGCTCCTCCGAGGGGGCCGCGTCCATTCCGGGCGGCGCCGGCGAGGCCAGGGACCCCCGGGAGTGCTCGGGCGGGGGCCCGCGGGGGCCTCCGGGGGCCGGAGAAGGCGGGAGCGAGCCTCCGCGGCTCAGGGAAGGCCCCGCGGCGCTCCTGCTGGGGCTGGCGGGGGAGGAGGGCCGGGTGGCCGCCCCGTCGTCCCGCGGCCCGGCCAGGGCCCCCTCCAGGCAGGAAGCGGCGCGGGGCAGGGGGCGCTCAGGGGCCGAGGCCAGCGAGAGGAAGCTGGAGGCAGAGAAGGCGCCGCTGCCCCGGAGGAGCCCCTCGCTGGACAGCGCCTCGTCGATGCTGCGGCGCAGGTCGATGGGCGAGGGCGGGTGGAAGTCGGCGGTGGGATCCGCCGCCTCCGCAGCCAGGCTGAGCACCGACCAGGCGGGCGCGGCGGGGCGGGCGTCGAAGGGCCCCTCCCTGGGCACGGCGCACAGCGGGAGGTAGTCGGACTGGCTGCGGAGCCCCGCGTCGCCGCCCACGGCCAGCTTCTCGTGCTGGGACAGCGCCCAGTGGAGGCTGCTGGGCAGCACCGGGGCCTTGGCGGCGGCGGCGGCAGCTGCCCGGCCCGGCCGGGAGGCGAGGCGGCGGCGGCAGCCGGCGGCAGAGCAGCCGCAGGTGAGGTAGAGGCCGAAGGCGGCCAGCGACAGCCCCACGCCGGCCTCGCCCAGCCGGCACGAGAGCTGGAGCGCCCCCCAGGGCCAGGGCCCGAAGTCAGGCGGGCTCAGCCCGTAGCCCAGCACGTGCAGCACCGAGTAGGCGTGCAGGGCGGCGCTCAGCAGCCCGAAGGCGGCGGCGGCCGAGGCGGCGCGGGCGGCGCGGCTCCACCGGCGGCCGCTGGCCAAGGAGCCAGCCTGGCAGGCCGGCGGCGGGGGTTCGCTCCGGAGGTCGTAGACCTGGGCCGGCTCCCCCCGCGCCGAGCAGCAGCAGCAGCAGGTGCAGCAGCAGGTGCAGCCCAGCAGGGCGGTCGAGAGCAGCGCGGCCAGCAAGGCGAAGAGCCCCCGCGAGGCCAGCAGCAGCACCGGCAGCCGCTCGGCGGCCAGGACGGCGCCCACCGCGGCCGAGGAGTGGCCCAGCAGCAGCAGGGCCAGCAGGCAGGGCGGGCGGAGGCCGGGGCCCGCCGAGAGCTTGGCCCGCGGCCGCCGCGAGAGCAGCAGCAGCAGGGCGGCGCCCAGGGCCGAGGTCAGGCAGGGCAGCGGCAGGTCGTGCAGGAGCCACACGGCCAGCGCGGGGAGCCGCTCCCGCCCGCCGGCCTGGCCGAAGAGCAGCCCGGCCCGGGCGCCGCCGGCCCCCAGCAGCAGCAGGTCCAGCAGGCCCAGCAGGCGGCCGTCGGGGGCGGCCAGGCGGCGGCGGCAGGGGCGGGGGCGGCGGCGACGGCAGGGCAGCGCCAGCAGGGCCAGGAGCGCCAGCGCTGCCAGCAGGGCGAAGAGGGAGCCGGCGCCGTAGACGTGGGCTTCCCAGGCCGGGCCCCACGCGGCCAGCGCCGCCTCCCAGCCCGCGTGCTTCGGCACCAAGAGGGGCCCGATCACCGCCGGTGTGCCGGGCTCCGGCCGGGGGGAGCCGCAGGCGTCGGGCCGGTCGGGGAGGCAAGCGGGCAGGGCCACGAACGCCTCCTCGCTGCCCGGCTGGGCGGTGGGGCTGCCGCTGGACTCCGACGGTCCTGAGGAGAGAAGACGGGAGGGAGGATTAAGCCAGGGAGGGAGGAGCCGCTCATGTTCCGACGACGCCCAGCTGACCCTCTGTCTTCCTGTGTGCCAGGCCTGCCCTCTGGGGGCACAGAGAGCGACCCGGGAATTGGGCAGCCCCAACTGCCAGGATCTGGGTCTGGGCGAGGCTGGCAACGGGGCTCCCCTCCTTTTTCAGAGGTTAATTCATTGGAAACCCTTTTACACTTCCTTCGCTTTCCCGATTCTCAGCAGCTTCCCCTTTCAATGCCAAAGTGCCCCTTGCCATGCACCCACCCACCACCCTCCACCCTCCAGACCTCTGGGCCCTCCTAGCTTGGCTGCCCCTCAGCTGCCCCCCCCCACCGCCTTCTCCTGAGGAGGGGGAGACCCAAGACTGGGAGAAGCTGCCCAAGAAACAGGCGGCCAGCCGGGAGGGGCTCCAACCCAGTCGGGGGTGGGTAGCACTCCAGCCCCAGGACCAGAAGCAGCCAGACTGGCAGATCCCTGGTGAGACGGAGGACTGGGGAGGGGGGCTCTCCTCCTGTTCCTCCCACCCCCCAGGGCTGCGACCCATCAGCTGGGCTGACAGGCGCCCGAGGGAGGGGAGGCTGAGCAGGAAAGAAACACCCTGAGTGAAAGATCCACTTTGGGGGGCTGCACAGTAAAGGCAGCGGCAGCACCGGGGACCCAGAAATAGGCCTTGGGGTGGGTGAATCACAGAGGAGCGGGCAAAAGAAGAGGCCGCCCTGTGAAACGTTGCCAAATGTCAGCTACGCAAAACTCCCGGTGAGTAGAAGCCACCCAAACCCCTAACGGGCTCCTTGGGGACAGAGGCAGAAGCCCCCCTGCCCCCAAAAAGCTGCCCGCAGAAACTGGGCTCCTGAAGGCCTGTTTCAGAAACCGCCCGGCCCTCTTGCAGGATGGGGCCGAGGGGGGCAGGGAAAGGACCGCCCCCTTCCAAAGCATGGCTCCAGCATTATGGGTGGGGGGGGGGCAGCCAAGGGTCTGGTCTCCCCCAGCCTGAACCCCATGACCCATGAAGAGAGGAAGGGGCCTGCTTGCAGCAGCCCAGGGTGGGGGCCCGGCTAGTCCCTCTTAATGACGCAGGCGCTTAGGATTCGAGGCATGGCGAGATAGGAGCCGCTTTCCCAGCGATGCAGGGCCGTATAAATGGGATGAGGAGGAGGATGAGGGGGGAGGGAGAGAGGGAGAGAAAGTGAAAGAATAAGTAAGGGAGAATCCTGGCGACCTGGGCTGCTTGAGGGCATCGTGCAGGCAGAGACCAAACCAGGAGGATGTCAGTTAAGTGAATTGTGTGAATGCCACCAAGCGCCTTTGGCGTTTTCCTCCTGCAATTGTAAGAGATTGTACCAAAAAAAACCTGAAGTGGGAGAGGCAGCCTGTCTTTGGGGGGGGGGGTTCACCCTTCGCCGTTCCCCAGAACCGCTTCTGCTGCCCAATTCCCAGGGGCCACCAGTTCCCAGGGGCCGTGGCTATGGGGCACCGAAGGCCCGGTTGCAAGGCAGGAGAGCCAGGGGGGACCTTCCCGAGAAAACCCCACCGGGGCCCATTTCATGGTCAGAAAATGGAGGCTTCACCCCCCCCCAGGCACACCCAAAAACTGTCTTAGACCCCCCCCCATAATCCCCATGAATATAAGGGAGGGAGGAGGGGAAGCGCAGTCACTCTTGCAAGACGGTGTTACTGCTGGCGGTCCCTGGCCTACAGCCACAATTGAGGCCCCTACTACAATCGTAAGCCATGACAGTCGTTAAGTAGGTCATCATGCAACCATGCTTGATTTTAGTATTCCTCCCCGCCCCCCCCCCCCGCCCCCCCAATGGTGGTTAAGCAGCTGCAACGGCTGGAAGCGAAGGCGCCTTGTGAAGCAAGCCCATCGTTCGCCTTGGGGGTCCTCGGAGGGGGCTTTCTGGGGAAAACAGCCTGAATCGTGGCCACGGGACTGTGGGCTGCCACAAACACCGAGATGCTCCAATGGCCGTTAAGTCTGAACTGATGTAATACCGACACTGTTGTAAGGTTGAATGATCCCAAAACGAAAGGTGGGTAAGTTGAGGGCCGGCTGTACTTCGCATCCAGGTGCATCTCCCTAGAAGGGGGTCTTCCCTGAAGCCTCTTGGGGCTGGCGGAGTCTTTGTGGTCTCCTGCCTTTGATGGGGGGGTGGGCCAGAGGATCTCTGGGTTCCCTCTCATCCTGGGATTTTACGACCTCTGGGCAGAAGTCACCAGCGCTACCATCAGTGTAGGGGGTGAACAGGTGAGTCAGCCCAATGAAGAGACTGGCTTGTGTGAAGGCTGCTCCCCCAAGAAAGCTGCCCCCTTGGGGCTTTTGTAAGGGGGATGGAACTGGTGGGGTGGGATCCAGAGCCACCTGGAGGGGGGGGAGGCCCCCGCTGGCCCCTCCCAGATGCCGCCTCTTCCACTTCGATCCAACATCGCCATGGGGTGCCTGGGCAGCATCCTTCCCTGTTTCGGGAGTGCCTCCTGGCTTGGCAGAGGCCCCTGGCTGAGCGGCCTGGCACCCGCCCTCCTCTGCCAGCTCCCCGAACGGAGAAACGGGGCTTGGAGGCTCAGATCTGTAGCTTTGTGGCTTGTATCCTTACGGTTTATATTGACAGTTTCCTAGTAGGATTTCATTGCTTATCGTACCCTGTGAGACTACCATTAAGTGTTGTACCTGAAGATTCTTGACGAATGTATCTTCTTTTATGCACTAAAACAAATTCCTTGTGTGTCCAATCACACTTGGCCAATAAAAGAATTCGATTTGAAACTTTCAATAAACATATTTTTAAAAAAGAATTCTATTCTCTTTCTGTTCTGTTCTCTTTCTGTGTTATCTGCTGAAGCCGCCACTGGCCTTCCAGAGCTCAGCCTGGTTCCTGCTCTCAGAAGAGGCTCCAGCAGGACCGGATCCCCCGGCATTCAGTGGGTGCTACGGAAAGGACGGAGGAGCTGAAGCCACGGAATCTTCCCAGCTACATTCAGGGGGAAGGTCAGCCGGGGGGTTTCTAAGGAGAGATTAGCCAGCCATTCGTCCAGAATGGTGCAGGGTCTCCCGTATGAAAAGGGGGCTGGACTAGAAGACCTCCAAGGTACCTTCCAACTCTGGTATTCTGTTTATTGGGAGATGGGGGGAAGCAGAACAAGGGGCCTGGCCCAAGGGCCCTCAAAAGCATCCAGCCCCCCCCCCCCAAGATTTGAGGGCAGAGTAAACCCTCCATTAACGGAACCGACGCCCCGGCGTGGACAGGCGGAAGGGGGCCGCCCTGAAATACCTTCCGGCTTAAGAGAATGCCACGCCAACCAGCCAAGTGGGGAAGCTCAGCTACCCCCCCCTTCGCCCCCCCCCAAGGCCAAGTCCTCGCTTATCTCTGTGGCAGCCGGGACCCCTAACAGTGCCGTGTCCGCATCAGCAGCACAGCCTAGCTAGAGAGACAGGGCAGAATTGGGGAATTCCTCCAGCTTTTCTGTGCTTACCTGCCCCTCCCTTCTAAACAGGAGGAATGGGGGCTGGGGGGCACACAGTTCCATCAGCCCCATTCCTTCCCTGTCAGCCGGGCAGAAACCACCTGCCGCAGCCTCGGGTGACAGGGGCAGGTGCCCACTTCTTGGGGGCAGAGGGGGCTAATCTGTAGGGCAGGTGTCCAAACAGGCCACTACGAGCCACAGGATCATGGGGGAGGTTGACTCAGCCCTGCCAAAGTTGGCCCCACTTCCCTTTCCTGCGTCCAGAGGGGAAGGGTCCTCAGGAAGGCAGGCAGAATGAGGCTCTGTCCCCCAGCCTGGTGCCCCTCGACAGAGACGGGCACCAAGAGCAGCGACTTGCAGGAGCCGGGCCTGGTGGCTGACCCGGGGCAAGACATTTCCTCAGCAAGCAGCAGAGATGGCTTCCACATTAAAACAAAATAGCTTTATTCTCTCATTAACGCTAACCACGTTGCCCTCCCCTCACCGCCCATGCCCGGCTGCTTGCTGCCGAGGGGGGGGGCTGGCAAAGCCACGGGGAGGGGGGGCACCTCTCGGGCCTTACAGCTTGCAGATGGGCAGAGGCTTGACCAGGCAGCTCTCAATGTACTCGAAGACGGTGTAAGGATCCTGGTCAGCATTGAGGCAGATGGAGTCCTCGTAATGCTCCTCCAGGTCAGGCAGCTGGTGGCTGTAGATGTCCGTCTTCCGCTCCACCCAGAGGGGGTTGTCCTTGGGGTGCCGGCGCAGGCGCCGGTGGACCTCCTCTTCCACCGGCGGCTTGTACAGGGTGTGGTACCGCTCCCCAGTGGCAGGGTCAGTGGCCCGCTGGCAGATGCGCTGGAGCCCCAACTCGGTGGGTAGGTTGAGGAAGAAGACCCGGTTGGGCTCGACGCCCATCTGCCGGAAGAGCAGGGCCTGGTCCACGTCCCTGGGGAAGCCGTGCAGGACCCAGCCATAGGTGCGGCAGTCGGCCTGTTCCAGCCGCTCCTGCAGGACGTGCAGGGCGATCTCGTCGTTCACGGGGTGGCCCCTTTCCAGGGCGGGCCGGATGAACTCGCCCACGCCCAGGTTCCCAGCCATTTTCTCCCGCAGGAGGTCCCCGAAGCAGATGTTGGCCAGCCCGTATTTCTGAGAGAGCAGAGCTGCCTGCAGGCTTTTGCCGCTGCCCGGAGGCCCCAGGAGCACGATGCGGGGAGTGAAGGGGGCGTTGGAGCGTGGCCGGCTCTGCACAAAATTGAGTGCCTGGGCAAAGACATCGACGCAGGGCTGGTCGGCATTGATACGCTTGTGGCAATCCTGGTAGGTCTGGATGATGCCGGGCATGTTGCGGTGGCTCTCCAGAAGCCGCCGAGCGGTGGCTTGCTCCGAGGTGTCCTCCGGCTTCACCAGGCGCTTCTGCACGTTGAAGTCGACTGGCCAGTCAAAGGTGGTGTGGTAGACCTCCTGGGTGAAGGGGTCCACACGCTTGCCCAGGTTCCTCTCAATCAGCACTGTATCCGGGGCGTACAGGACCACAAGGTGCTGGGGGAAGACCCCCAGGGTCTGGAGCTCCAGGGCCTGCTTCCTGGTCTGGGGGAAGCCGTCCACCACCCAGCCCAAGGTCTCGCAGTCCACGTCGCTCAGGCGTTCCTGCAGGAGGTAAGCCCACAGCTCATCCGGGACCTTCTCCCCCCGGGCTTGACACGCCGCGGCCTCCCTGGCACTCTTCAGCAGCTTGCTACGCAGAAGCTCCTTGGGGCAAAGATAGGTTGCACTGAGGTGCTTACAGATCCAGCGGGCGATGGTGGTCTTGCCGGAGGCCGGGGGCCCCACGATGAAGACCCTGGGCACCTCCTCGTTGTTCTTCTTGAGGTGGTCTATCATGAAGTCAATGGGTTTGGCCGGCCGGGATATGAGGAGAGCTTCCGTCAGGCCCTGCATAATCTGGAAGATGTGGTGCTTTTCAGCATAGATCCCCATCTCCGGGGGGATCTGGTGAGGCTTGCTGGCAGCATCCATCTCTGAGGGTTGGAGGCAGCCCAGTAAAGCGGGTTCTTCAACAGACTTTGCGTTCCGAGGTTGCCGGGCGCTTCTGGTGATGGAAGCAGCCCGTGGAACCTTCAGACACATTGGCCCAGTTGAGTCAGAGAACCTCCGCTCCCCCCCCCCGCCATGGGAGTGGCCCCCACCCAGGGTCCTCCTCCCTGGAAGGTCACCTAAGAGGCCAAAGCAAAGACGGTCCTGCCCAGGCACAGATATTCCGGTCTGCCTCGTCCCCTCCGCCTTTCCCACTTTGGCTTCCCGGCACTCAAAGCGTCTCCGGTCAGCAGGAGACAAGCGCCCGGCTCCACAAAAGCTCTCCTGCCCTTGGAGCAGCCGCGGAGGGGCTGCCATCCTCCATCAGGCTGCTCAGGAGGCAGCTCCTACCTGCACTGACAGGGTTGCAGGTGGCACTCCTCCACCAGCTCTGGGCACCTAAGATGGCACCGGCTGCCTGTTTTGAAGCTGATGTCCCCTGGCACCCATCGTCCAAGAGGAGGGGGGCTCTGGCGGGGCTGAGGAGAACGGCAGCTGCTTCCTTTGGTGGGCGAGGCCCGGAAGGGGACCTGTGCCTCATGCCAGGTGGTGCCTCGCTTGCTATTTCCTTGGACCGGACTATTTCCATGGGTGGTGGGTTCATCTTGGCACGTATGGTCCCCTGCCCAGAGGGGTGGGTTTAAGATGGGCAGCTGCATCTCCCTTCTCGGTAAACAAACATCCGTCTTCCTCAGCTCCCATCCTTTTAAATTGCTCCCCCTCCTCCTCCCCCCCCTGGCCATGGCGGAACCAGGGAGGAATGTTTTGAGGGCGACGGGGCACAAGGGAGCTGCAGGCAATGGCAGGCGGGCAGCCCAGGAGCCGGTCTGGCCCGTTTGGTGACCAGGGTTGCTGGTGCCGATGCCCAAGAGGCTTTGGGTTGGCAGACAGCCCCACTGCCCCCCACCCTTTTCTCTTGCCCTGCCTTGGACTCCACAAGCCCCACCCACCCCAGCCCGGCCTTGTTGCCTGGCAGGGCTGCCCCAGTCCAGGCCGTGAGACCCCAGAGCCCCCATGCCGGAGAATTCAGATCCCACGTTCTGAAGCTTTCAAAGGGATTCTGCTCCCACCTGACTTCAGCCTCCCGGGAATTCTGTTCGGCCTGGAGATTCTTCGGGGGAAATTCCTGCATGGCGAGCAGCCCCCCCCCCACCCATCAACCCCCCCTCCCCCAACTACATAGGTGCAAAGCCACCAAGGTGTATTGGCTTCACTGCCCCCAGCAAAATCCTCTGTTCGTGGAAACCTGTAACAAGCGTGAGGGGACATTTCCTCACGTAGTTATGAAAAAGCGATGAGGATTCAGAGTTTTAAAAACTGACAAGTGGAATCCTCCTTTCTGGGACTTATGGATGCTCAGGAGGGGCCCCTGGATGCAGCCAGGTTATTAGATGCGCAGGAGAAGATCAAAATACACACAATGGAGGAATGCGGGGGGTGACGAACTTGCAAGAAATGGCTAAATTCACATCTTTATTTTTATAACAGACCAGAAGCCTTTTATGGACTTTTTGCTAAAGATGAGTAAAAGTGAACTGGCAGTTTGTGGAATTGCTGATTAATGAAAGTGGACTAAGGGGCGAAGGAACCACATTATTCATTCAGAACTGGGGGAAACGGCTTCAAGCATGTCTGCAACTGCTAAAAGGATCAGAAGTCCCTCCTTTTTTAAGGGTTAATTGTTTTCCTTTGCTTTCTATTGTTCTCCTTCCTGCCTGCCTTTCTTCCTACCTACCAACCATTCTCTCCTGTATCTTTTGACTTTGGAAAAGATGCTTTAATAGAAATTATTTTAAAATATCTCCGCAAATGTGAGGGCTGTTACTACTAAACCAATTTTCTTGGGAAACCTCCTGAAGGTCAAGCGACAAGCAGAAGTCCAAGGCCTGATTTCCAGACCAAGGAAGGTTTCCAGGGAGCCCCTGGAGAAAGAGGGCTGGGGGGGCTGGGGGGGTTTGCTCCAGAGGCCCTTGGCTGCTCCACCCTCCAATCCAGGGAAACTTTCAAGGGGGAGACCAACCTCCCTACATCTCCCATCCGGGGTCCTGCTGTGTTGCTGGAGAACTTCCTTGACCAGTGCATGGCAGCCCCCCCTGCCGCCCCCCCCCTCAATCCAGGAGCCTTTTGCTTAGAGGAGGGCAAGACTGACAGCCAGGAGGAGCCCCTCAAAGGGAGTGGGGGGGGCTAGGACAGCCTGGGCTCTTACCTGGCTCCAGGGTCCCTTCAGCAGTGCAGGGGGGCTCCTCAGACGCTTCCAGGGGGCTTGCGGTGACATTCCACTCCGGGAGCTTCCACAGCTCCAGAGGAGGAAGGGTGAAGCCAAACAGGCCTGCAGAAGGAGGGGGGGCGGGGTCAGAAGGGCTCTGGGCTCCTCCGCCCAGGTGGACTTGGCCAGAGACTCCTTCCCACTTCTCCCCCTCTGGCCAAGACCGCCCGGAGCTGCTGGGGGCTCAGCCATTCCCGCAGGGGGCAACGGGGCATCTCCTTCCCGGGCCTTTTCGGGACCAGCGTTTGCGCATCCCCCCCCCCCATTTCCCCGAGGCCTTCCGCGGTACTCACCGGGACCCCCTCCTTGGCCGGCCATCCCCAAGGCGTCGGCCAGGACGGGCAGGAGACTGCCGCCGCCGCCGCCGCCTCCGAGCACCGAGCCCCGCTCCTGGCCCAGCCCGGCGCTCAGGCCGATGTCCACCTGGAATTCGAGCTCGCTGCTGTGCTCCCGTGGCTGGAGGGGGGTCGTGGAGGGCCGGGGGGCCGGAGGGGTGCGCGTCGAGGAAGAGCCGTTGCTCGCCCCGTTCGCGGGACCAGCCAGCGGCTCTTCAGCCGGCCCGACGCCCGCGGAGCCTCCGGCGCCCTCGGCTGGGGAGTGGGCGGGTTCGTCCGGCTGGGTGCGGGGCGAGGGCGGCCTGGTGGCGGCTCTCCCGGGCCCCTCGGGGGACTGCCCCTTCCCCTGGCTGCGCACCTTCACCTGGAAGTTGAGCCCCAGGTTCAGCCGCAAGGCGGGGGCTTCGCTCTGGCTGGGCAGCAGGGGGGAGGTGGCGGGAGGGGCCGGGGAGGGGCCGGAGTCATTCTGGGCGGGGGGCGGGGGCATTGCAGAGCCCGGCGGCGGGGACAGGCACAGCAGCAGCAGCAGCAGTAGCATCAGCAGGAATCCCCACATTGGCCCCGGTGTGGATCTCGCTGCCGGCAGGAAGCACCTGGGGAGGGAAGGGCAGAGGGTCAAGCGGAGCTGAGGGCCCCCAGGGAGCGTCGGCCATCTAGTCGTATCCTCCTCCTCCTCCTCCTTAGCCAAGGCTTTGCCTGAGTAGAAGCTCCTTCTGGAGAGCCAGAAAGTGCCCCAAATGCCACCAGTGGCTCCTCCCTTCCCCGGGGATTCCGGCGTCTCCAAGAAACGTCCCCCTTCGCTCCTGGGAAGGTTCAGGTTCAGGGAGAGCAAGGCGCCCCCAGGCCTCAGCCAGGGCGGGAAGACTGAACTCCCCCCCCCCTTGTTTCCTCCTGATAAAGGCACCCACACATTTTATGCACGTTTGGAAACATGCAAAATCAGCCGATGAGATGGAACGATGACGGTTGGCCTGCTCAGCACAACGGGAATCCCCAAAGCTGAGCCCCCTCCCAGAGCCCCCCCAAGGGGGCGCAGACAGAGGAGCCTCTCTGGCAGCCACCCCCACAAAGAAGGCGCTGCAGAGGCCGCCTTCCCCTGGCCAGCAATGGCCGGCAGATCATGGGCCAGGACCAGGCCTGGGTGGCGCTCAGTGCGCTGGGCAAGCAGAATTTGGGAGCAAGGCAAAAGGAATGAAACCAGGACACGAACTGGGGCTGAGGAGGAGGAGATGCGGGGAAGCAGCTCACAAACAAGTGTGTCAAGATCTTGCACCAACAGCAAACGCTTAGGAAGCGCAGGGCCTCTGCACCCCCGCAGGAGAGGGGCCGCTCCCGGTCAGAACGGAGGCCTGAGCAACATCCGACAGGCACAGCAGCCGGGCAGATGTTCCCCCTCCTCCCATTTCTGGCACCCACTAGCAACCGTGCACCTGTCACCTGAAGCACCTCAAGCCGAGCCATTTTGGCCTAACAAGACCCCCAGTGCCCCCCCCAAGCAGCATCCTGTTCCACAAGAGAGCCGGTGCTCGGGGCCACTCTGGGCCCCTGCAGCAAGGCTGCTCTCAGGTGGCCAGGGAGCCCTCCGGCTTCTAGAGTGAGGGGCTCAGTGAGGCAGAGTCCCCAGCCCCCTTTGCAGCCCCCAGCCCTGGAAAACCCAGGTGAGCCGCCGGAGGGGACCCCGCAAGCCCAACGGGGGAGGGAGGCAGCCCACTTGTGAGCAAGCGAGGCGGGTGGGGAGCCTGGCACGTCCAGCTGCAGCGTCCAGAGGGGAGGCGCCAGTTCCCCCTGGGCCTGGAGGGAGCCCGTTGGTGGCCGCATCTTCCAACCGGGCTGAGCTGGGAGGGGGAGGAAGCGCCACTAAGGAGGCCAAGGCCAAGGCCCGCAGGCAGGAAGGCTGCGGGCGCTGAGAGCAAGAGAACGGGGCTTGGGGCCAGCCTGGAAAAGGCCATGAGAGGAAGGGCCGGCGGCTGGTGCCCCCTCCCCCATAGGTGGGCCCCCAGAGAGACCCCCTCGGAGAGCCCCAACCGAGCCCCTTTAGGAAGCCCCCCCCGCATCCTTTGGGGCGCAGCAGAATCTCTCCAGCCTCTCAGCCACCTGGCGCTTCGTCCTTCACGCCTCTCTGGGACAGCGCCCCCCCCCCCCACTGGGCGGTGGGAATTAAGTACAGATAGTCCTCACAGCCGTTCATTTAGCGACCACTCAAAGTTACAGCCGCACTGAAAAAAGTGACATGACCATTTTTCACCTTTATGATCTTGGGGCGGGGGGGGTCCTAGGATTAGGGCGCAGGCTCCCCCAGGCTCTCAGTCGGCTGGGCTGGGCTGCCTGGAGAGGAGATTTTTCCCTATAACCCCCCCCCCCCCCCTCCCAGCCACCAAGCGGAAAGGGGGCCCCAGCCGGGGGGGGGGGGGGGGGGGGGGGGAGGGGGAGGAAGGCTGCCTTTCCCTCCAGGGAGGGAGGGGAACTCCCATGCGCCTCTGTCCCTGGGGAGGGAGGGGGAGAAGGGCCGGGCCCCTCTTGCTCACTCCCCCCCCCCCCGCCTGTCAGCTGCCTGGCCCCTTCCTCCCCCAGGGCTGCCGCCTCCTCTCCTCCTCCTCCTCCCATCAGTGACTTTCTCTGGGGCTCCAAACATGCCCAGCACCCTTTGGGGCAGAAGGACCCGCACGGCTGCCCAGATCCAGGATGCCCGGTGAAAAAGTAGGTCTGGTGCCTGCCCCCTCCCCGTCCTTCGGGAGGCAGAGGAACGGGGGCATCAGGCAGCCTTGGGCACTCCTGGGCTCAGGCGCTCCCTCTCGGGATGTCACCGCAGCTCAGCCGAGAGCCGTGTGAAGCGACAGGCCCCAATGCCAGCTGGCATCTCCCCCGCCCCCCTCTCTGGGCACTGGTGGGCGACAGATGAAGAGGCAGGAGCCAATGGAGCTGACAGCCCAGCCCCAACGGAGCTGCTCTGCCGGACCCGGAGGCCTTGTGGGCAGGCTGCTGCCAGCCGGGCACCAAGGCGGGCAGGGAGGCTCTTCTTCTGCTGGGTGGCCGCTCCGTCGCTGGTGCCAACAAGCACCTCAGCGTCTGCAAAGAGCGGAAGCCTGGCTTGGGCCCTCCGGCAGTGCCAGTTTGGATGGATGGATTGACAGAACAGCAGAGCTGGAAGGGACCTTGGAGGTCTTCTAGTCTCACCCCCTGCTCGGGCAGGAGACCCCGGCACCCTTTTAGGCCAATGGCTGCCCAGTCTCATCTTCAAAGCCTCCAGGGGTGGAGCAGCCACAAGTTCTCAAGGCAAATCCTTCCCCCGGTCTTAGCTGTCCGTCCCCCCGTCCCCCCCAGGCCAGGAAATTCCTCCCTAGTTCCAGGTGGCTTCCCTCCTTCATCTCTTTCCATCCAGCGCTGCTTCCGGGGCTTTGGAGAAGAGGGGGACCCTCCCTCTTCTTTGGGGCAGCCCCTCAGAGACCGGAAGACCACCATCATGTCACCCCTAGTCCTTCTTTCCATGACACAAGACCCACCGCGGCTCCTGCCACTGCCCTGCACGCCTCTCCGCTTCCAGGCCCCTAATTCTCCTTATTTATGGGTATCTCCAACTTCTTTCCCTCACCGGGCGGGGGGGGGGGGGGGGGGGGGGGGGGGGGCCCCCCTCCCCCCGGGGGGTGGGGGGGGGGGGGGGGCTCCTATCCCAGGCCGGATGCCCCCCCCCTCAGTTGCAGCTGAGGAGCCTCTTGGGGGGCTGAGCAAGAGGGGCTAAGGAGTCCCATTGGGTCAGTGGGCTTAGGGCTCCACAGCTGCGCACAGGGAGTCCTCGACTTACAACAGCTCATTTAGGGATGCTTCAAAGTTATGACATCACTTTGTGATGTCCCAAGTGACTTAGGACCGTTTTTCACACTTTACGACCGTTGCAGCATCAAAACCGTGATCAAAACTGCTTGGCGATGGTCTCACATTTATGATGACCGCCGGGGTCACATGATCCCCTTTTGCGACCTCCTGACAAGCAGAGTCAATGGGGAAGCCAGATTCACTTAACGACGGTGTTATTAGTGAACAACTGCAAAGATTCACTTAACGACTGTGCCAAGAAAGGTCATAAAATGGGGCAAAATTAGCTTAACCGCCGTCTCACTTAGCAACAGAAATGTTGGGCTTCGTTGTGGTCGTAAGTTGAGGACTGCCTGTGTCTCCAGAATGGAGCAAAGACCCTTTTCTCCACCCTGCTTCTCAAGCTGCGAAGCCACAGAAAAAAGGGCTGAGAAGCTGCCGAGGTCAAAGTGGGGCTCACGCCAATCCAGGCACCTGAACGTTGAATTATCCCCCATTTTGGGGGTGACCCAACCGGCCGAACGCTCCACTCAGGTTAGCCATCTCGTTTCAGTCTGGCTGAACAAACCGACCCCGGGGGGAGGGGGCTTCGGGCGATGGCCAGCTTCCCACGGCATCCTAATCCCCGGCTTGCATCCTCACAACCACCCAATCCCGCTGGACCTTGTTCAAGTGCGTTGCCAAGAGCCACAAAGCGTGCGGAGCCCAAAAGGAGCCAGAGCTTGGAGGCAGCTGAGGGCGTGAAGGTTGCGTGACTCAACCAGACCCGCATCGACAGCCCCCCAGAGAGAGCGGTGGGTCCTGGTCGCTGGGAGATGGGTGGGCTCCCAGGATTCCCCAGCCAGGGTCCCCCTAGAGATCACCTAAACACCTGCATAAGAACATCGGGCCCACCTAGTCCAGCTGCTGGATCACCTGTTGGCCACCCTGGACTGGAGGGCAAGAGCTTATCTGGGGCCTGAAGGAGGGGCAGCCCCAGCCAGAGCTCTGTCCCACCCAAGGGAGGCGGCCCAAGACGGGGCAACGGGGCCCCAGGAACACGAGACCAGCCACCAAAGGGGCCCCCAGAAGGAGCCCTCGGGCTTCGGCCATTCAGAAAAGGCGGTGCTGCCCCTTCCTCCCAAGCGGTGGGGGGAGGGTCACATGGGGGGAGGATGCTGAGGCTGGCAGTGCATTGCATGGCTGTCCATGCACAGAGTGCTTTTCAATCACCAGAGTGTGTGCTCTCCACACCCCCCACACCCCCAAGTGTATGATACCTTCTACACCAGGAAGTGGAGTCCCCCACCCCACCCCCCAACCCCCTCCTGCCAGGCGTCTCTCCTCTGGCCGCTGACCGGCTCCCTTGGTTGGGGTTCCCAGAGAGCTTCCAGCAGAACCCAAATCTAGAGGGGGGGGGGCTTCGGCGCCAAAGGCTGGCTGTGTCCCGAGATTTCCTGGGGGCTTCATCCACCTTTCACCTGGGAGCCTCTCCGAGAACGGCCCCTGGCTACCCCCCACGACAGCCTCGCCGGGGGTCTTCCTCCCTCTCCCTGGGGCTGCTGAGCCTGGGCCTTCCCTGTAAGGGGGGAGCGGGTGCTGATCCCCAGAGAAGTCCTCGCAACTCCTTTCCGGACTGCGCGGCGGTTCGACAGCGGCTTCCAGCATCGGCGCCTCCCGAGGTCCGGGGGAGCGGGGGTGTGGGGGGACCATAGCAAGACTTTTCGCTCCGGAGTCCGGACCGCTGCCGGCGCATTGGATCCGGACACCCTCCTCCCGCAAGAGAACCAAGGGGGGGGGGGGCCCCCCCCGCCAGGCCCACGAGACCCCCGCCCCCCCCCCCCCCCCCCCCGAAGCCAACCGACGCCGACGCCGCATCCCACCTGGGAGGCCCAGAAAAAGCCGCGCACTTCCCGCAGCGGCGGCAGAGAGTTTCGGCCGGTCACGGAAGCCGCAAAACCAAGCGGGGGTCGAGAGCCGCTCGGGGCGCCCGCAGGGAAGGCGCCGCATCGTCCGGGGGCCGCCGCGGAGCAGAAGGAAGCCGCGCAGGGAAAGCAGCGGCGCGGAGGGAGAAGTCGCCCACGCGCGCGCTTCGCCCTCGGCCTCGCGCGACAGCAAGACCCACGCGCGGCCCGGAGCCCGCCGGCTCCCCCAGGGCAGAGCGGGGGCGAAGAACGGGCCCCGAGGAAATGCTCCCCCCTTACCCCCCTCGAGGCTCGGCGAGAGGGACGCAGCGGCGCCGTCGGGGCCCCGGGGATGCGGCGGGCCCGGAACTGCTCACCTGGCCTGGCCCGACCGGGCTGCTGCTGACCAGCGGCGGCCCGCAGCGCGCCTCCTTCCCGAGCTCGCCTCCTTCGCAGCAGCCCAGTTGGCGCCTGGCGCCGCGGCGGAGCAGCCCGAGTGACAAGCGGCTGCAGCGGCGACTCCTCCCCGTATGCCGTCGGACGGATGCGCCCGCCCCATCCCCTTCCCCTGCCCACGGATTCCGGGCGCATCCCGGCGGCCGCCGCCGCCGCCGCTGACGGCACGCGCGACCCTCTCGCAGGCGGAGCGGAGGCGGCGGCAGCGGCCCCGCCCGTACGGGGTACTCCGGCCGCTGCCAAGCCGGAGCGGAGGAGGCGGCCCGGCCGCCCGCCTGCCTGGGGACGGGCCTCTTGCGCGGCCAGGGGGATCCTGAGCGCCCCAGACCCCTCTCCCGCTCCTCTGCCTTGGCTGGGAGACCCCGAGGTCCCCGGCCCTCTGCCCGGTCAGCAGGGCTCTCTGGCCCGCCCCCTCAGCAGGGCCCAAGGCTGGGCGGGACAGGGTGGACTCCGTCGGATGGGGCAGCCAGGCTCACCTTCAGCTGCAGGCCTTGGCTCCAAGCCCCTCCACACCCCACGGCCTGGGCACTCAGGCTGGCCTACACCGCAGGGCTGCTGTTGAGGAGCAGGTGCTGTCAGCCCTTCCCCCATGGGCAGCTCCGGATGCCAGCCAGTCGGTGGCCGAGACACAGACCCACAAATGTGCCCAGACCCTAAAACTACAACGAATAGCACCCACCCGTAGCGGAGCTGAAGCCCAGGAAATGGAGGTGCTGCCCTCAGCTGCTCTGCCAAGCCCCGTCTCGCCCTCAACCCTGGCAGGACGAAACCCCTCCCTCCTAGCCTGGCAGATGCCACCTAGCCTGGCTCAGGAGCGCCAGGGCCAGAGAAATTCACCCAGGGCTGGCATGTGGCAGCTGCCGCCCTGGGATTCCAGTGGTGGAACAGGAGCCCCTTGGCCTGGGAGGAATGGCTCGACTGGAACCAGAGCAGGCCTGCAATCCACCACCCTGGCCTTCCCAGGAGGAGGCAACTGGCCCGGAGGGGCTTCAGGCAGACCACGCGGGGCTCAAGGAGGGGAGGCCTCCCACCAGAAGTGGTCCCAGCAGGGAGGTGGGCATGGGGGCCACTGGCCAGCAGCCGCTGCAGCACCCACAAGAGGGGTCAGATCCCAAGGGCCTGAAAAGGGCCTGAGGGTCTTGGGTGGGGGAGGGGAGAGCCACACAGGCCCAGATCCTCCAGCGGGGGTTACCTGGACAGGCTGCAGGCAGGAGTTTGGCTCCCGAGCTGACCGTGGCTGGCCGAGATCCTCGCAAGCCCCTCCAGGCCAGGCTGAAGTTGCCAGCTTTCTTGGCAGCAGACCCAGAGGCAGGAGGCCTGATCCTTGGGGCGCCTCCTCCCTCGTTGCTCCTCCAGGCAAGGGCAGGTGGGAGATGGGCAGCTCTGAAAGCAGCCCCCCCCCCCCCCCCCCCCCGGCCCTGGAAAAGCGGAGCGGGGGGGGGGGGGCTTTTCCCCCCCCCTTGCCCCCCTCCCCCCCCCCCCCCCCCCGTGGCCCCCCCCCCTAGGGGGGGCAAAAAAGATTTCTTGGGGGGGGGGGGGGAATGCTGCCTGTAAAACATCTTGTACAAATATGTAGAACTTTAGAAAACAATGAATATATAAAGACGTATTTCTTTTCTGTTTTTATGACTATATCTATAAAATGTTTCTAGGATAGATTTGGGAGGATTATACGAATTGTTATAAAATAAACTGAGTAAACTATAGTTATCTCGCAATGTATGAATGAACAAAATTGTAGTCAAATGATTGATTAATAATGATACGAGCGTATTTAATCTTTGATCGATAATATAAGTTATTATGCAACGTAACTGTAATTGTGACTATGAAATGGATGCACAAAAAATTTGTAAACCAACCGACACACTGCTTGTACACTTGTGGAAGAAAGCTGGATGTTTTGTTTGTTTTGTTTGTCTTTAAAAACCAATAAAATTTACAAAAAAAAAAGAAAGAAAGAGGCAGCAAGGACCAGCCACCTGAAGCAGAGCCATTGGGGCTCAGGGCGACTCTCCTGGGGCCACCAGGGGGGCAGACCACCAGGAGCTGGTGCACGACTGACAGGGAAGGGGCACTGATGGGAAAGCCCCCCCCCCCCCAAATCCCCTGGAGTTCTCCCATCTGATGGAAGGAGGAGCAAAGGCCTTTCTGGGGGCCTTGGGATCTGAGCCCGCTGGTGGCGGCGGCGGCTGCTGCTGCTGGGTGGTGACCCCCATGTCCAGCCTCCCCCCTCCCTGGGCTGAGTCGGAAAGGTGCCGGGAGACCCCTTCTGCTCAGAGCCCTGGGAAATGGGGTGGGGGGAGAGAGCCCCTCGAGGCCTGCCTGAAGCCCCTTTCTTTCCACCCAGGAAGAGGGCATGGACGCCGCCTCTGTCCGGGCACTGGCGAAGGAGAACCAGCCCCTCCCTCCCCCCCTCCCTCCCCCCTTTCAGCCATCCTGCCCGCCTCCAGCTTCCTAAGACCCTCCTGCCCCGTCCTGACCTTGGAGGGGAGGGGAGGCAGCAGAGGGGAGACCCTTCCAGGCACTTCCGCTCCTGCAAAATAGCCTCTTCCCCCCTGAACCCCTTCTGGGCACGGCATCCGAGCGGCTTCTGGGCCCCCAACTGAGGCGCTGCAGGCACTGCCGGTGTGCCCAGCCTGCCAGCCTGTCCGGCTGGGTTGGTCAGAGGGCCCGTGGGCTCTTTGGCACCCCCGCTTGCTGCAGGGAAACCCCCTGGCTGGCTGACTTGTGGGGCACAGGGGCACGTAACCCCAACCCTCCCCCCACTTTCCTGCGTCGGGAGGCCGGCAGAGGCACCCATGGCTGTGTGTTTCCTGTGCTGTGTTGTTGTGCGCACTTGCCCCCCCCCCCGCCCTTTGCTCTCGGGGGGCCCCCCCCCCCCCCCCCGGCTGTGATAGGTGTGTGTTGGGCAGGCCAGCCAAGCCTCCCTTTGCGAGGTGTTTCCGGGGGCCTTACAAGGCGCCCTCTTCTCACAACCGTTCGTTCAGCGAACGCTCGAAGTTGCAATGGCTCTGAAAAAAGCGACTTTTGACCGTTTCTCACACTTGCAGGCTTTGTAGCAATTCCCCCCCCCCGCCGTGGTCATGGGATCAAAATTCGGACACTGGGCAACCGGCTCACATTTACGATGGCCGCAGCGTCCCTTGTGTGACCTTCTGAGAAGCAAAGCCAGAGGGGGAGCAGATTCACTTAGCAACTGAAGTGACTCACTTAACAACCGTGGCAAGAAAGGTTATGAAATGGGGCAAAATCCACTTAGCAACCGTCTCGCTTAGCGGGGGAGAGCTTGGGCTCCACTGCGGTCATGAGTGGAGGACGGTCCGCAGATGCCTAATGTACCAGACCGGGTTTCCGCAAGAGGCGGCTCTGGGTGCTACTGGACAGGGCAAAGCCTCGGGTTGGGGGCAGCTGCTTTAGCCGCTCGCCCCACCTGTCGCCCTCCACATCATTGTGGTGAGGCTTTGGTGGCATTTAACCTCCTTTGACGCCAGGGGACTCCCCGGTGCCAGGGCCCCTTAGGCGGGGGGGGGTGTCAGGCGGCTGGGGGCACCCACATGGGTTCTGCCCACGTCCCTTCCGAACCAGGGCCAAGGGCTGGGGGGAAGGTGTGTGTGTGTGTGTGTGTGTGTGTGTGTGTGTGGAAAGGGAGCAGGCAGGGAATTGGGGAGGCGGCAGGTGCCAAGGGCCTCCCTGCACAAACGGCAGCACACAAGGGTTTTGTGGTTGTGGAGCAGCTGTGCAGGTGCTTAAGCCCAAAGGGGAGGGGCCTCCGGAGCAGCCAGTGCAGCCAGCCCAGCCCACTGCGGGGGAGCGGGAGGGGGGACAGGCTGAGGAGGCTGAGAGGTCAAGGAGGGTCAAGGCCTCGATCCGATCTCCGGAAAAAGAGGCAAGCAAGCCAAGGAGAGCCTGGGGTGCCCTTCTGCCTCCGCCCCCCCCCCCGCCCGGGCATTCTGGATTGGCAGGCAGTTCAGAGGTGGGAGAAGCGCCATTCTGGGCGCCAGCCAGCCACAAGGACACTTCTGCCACCTACACTCCAAACACAGGAGGAGGGGAGCACGGGACAGCAGCACCAGTTCAGCATCTGCCAGCCGCAGCAGCCGCAGCGGGCAAGCCCAGGTTGGGGCTGTGCGGGTGGCCGTTTGTGCAGGCGGGCACAGGGTATGTGTGCCCCCTCCCACAACCCATGTTGCTTAGTAACTGGTTTGGCAGGACTCTGCTGCCCTCTGGTGGACGCCGCCGAAGCCGGCAGCAGGCGCTGGCGCCCTCAGCCCATCTTGCGCGTCTGTTCCCAGGCAGATGGCAACGCAGCAGGAGCTCAGTTAGAGCCCCAGATTGGCAATCCACTCAAGCAGGCTCCAGGCTGGCTTTGCCACTGAGCCATCCCCGCTGCCCACCTTGCCTCTCTCTGACTCACTCTAGAAGGAAGCAGCGGATCAGCAGCCGAGGCTCTTCCACAACTTCAGAAGTGACACCAATCCTCCTTAGAGAGAAGACGCAGCCGAGAGGCTCAGCCGCTGGGCCAGGCCCCGGTGGAGCAAGGCCAGCGCTGAGCCTGCCTTGCCCAGGGAGAAGGCAAAGCGTCGCACTTCAGAGGAGACCTGGCTGGGCCCAGGACAAGACCTGGGATCCCCAGCTGGACGTGAGCCGGCAGGGATACAGCGCTCAGAAGCCAAATGCCGTCAGCAGAAGCCCTGCAGCCAGAGCGGGGGGGGGGGGGCAATAGTCCCATTGACCCCCAGGAGGGTCCAGTCTCTCTTCTCCAGTTTTGGCCACTGGACCTAGGAGAGACGCAACGAGAGCTTCCGGGATGATCCCGAGCTTGAACACCAACCCTGCAAGGAAGCCTCAAAGGAGGCTGAACCTGCCAAGGAGAAGGCGGGGAGGGCTCTGCAACCGCCTTGGGCAAAAGGAGCCTGATTCTTCTCCATGGAAACAGAGAGAAGACTCAGTCAGGGGAAATGAAAAGGAGGCAGATTTCTGTGGTGCCAAAGCTGGAACTCGGCACCACCTTCTGCCGGGAACTTCCCACTCACCAAATGCTTTCAAAGTGTGTCGATTGAATGACCCTCAAGGATTGTTTAGATGACCTTTAAGTGCCTTTCCAACTCATACTTTGCATGAACCAGTGAGGTCAGGGTTGGCAGCCCTCATCTCTTTGGTCTGCCTCACCAAATTCTTCTGGGGTGACATTAAATCAACTTAGCAGTACAAAACTCCACTGCAGTCAAGGGGGATAGACTGGGGGATTCCCCCCCACACACACAAAAATAATGCCAGGTTCCAATTCTTTTAAAAATCTGGCATTCCTACAGCAAAAGGGATGTAGCAACTGGAGCTGCCCACCGGTAGATGAGGAAGGGTTGGGGGAGAGCAGCCAACCCTCCACCCCCGGCCTGAGCCAGCCGTGTGCGGCTCATGGGCGACCTTGGGCTGCAGCACCAGAGGCCAAATTGGGAGATCGCGGGAAGGGCCGCGTGCCCTGGCCAGACTGGCCCCCCGGAATACCTTGGCCGGTTCTGGTCCCCACAGTAGGGGAAGGACTGAGGGACTGGAAGTGGGGCAGAGAAGATGGGGAGGGTCTTGGAAACAGAAGACCCAAGGAAGACCTGAGCATCTTTAGCCTCCGGAAGAGGAAGGCCTCCCAGCGGTCTTCCCGGCCTTGAAGGGCTGCCCTGGGGAGGCGGTGGGGAGTTTCATTTATTCAGTGCTTATGCCGTCCATCCCTCCTGTGGGGTGACCCTGGAGGGCAGGACAAGACCCCCCGCCCCGCTCCCCAGCAGATGGAGACCCCGGCTCAAAAGCAGGGAGAATTCCCTGACTCTGGAGGCTCCTCCTTGGCCCTGAGGGCTCAGACCCACCATCTTTTGCCTGGGGTTCTCTGAGGATCCTTGTACCGGCAGAGGGTTGAACTAGATGACCTCCCAGGACCCTTCCAACACACACACACACACACAGTGTCCCCCTCCACCAAGAGGACAAGGGAGCAAATAAAGGAGCTGTAGCCAAAGGCGAGGGCCGCTTGGAGTCGGTCCCGGCCGAGGGTGCGACAAAAATGCTGTTTTTGCAGCGGGGCCCACGAGAGCCACCCCAGCCGCCACCACCCCGTGCCTCTTGGCTGACACCCCCCCATTCCCCACCTGCGGGGGAGGCAGAGGAAGCCGGGCTGGGAGCGGAGCAGCCCAGCGGGGAAGGGACGCGGCCTCTGCCACCCACCACTTGAACCCCGGACCGGGCTGGGCGGGCAGGCCGGGGAGACCCGGGGGCGGGGCAAGCTCGCAGTAGGACAGCCCCCCCCCCCCCCCCCGCCGGCCGCGCAGCCCCGCCCCCCCGCCCGCCTGTTCCGAAGCCTTCCGCAAACCAGCGGTCGGCAGGGGAAGAAAGCCCCGCCCGATCCGGGCATGCGCACTCGCGCCACCGGGCGGAGACGCTCTTCCCCGCCGCTCCTGGCGGGGGCGCCGTCGCTTCCGGCCGGCCCGCCTTCCGTTTCCGGGAGGCGCAAGATGGCGGTGCTCGGGCCGCGCGCGTGTTTCCCCGGCGGCGGGATGGGGCGGACGGTGCTGGTGCGGGGGCTGCCCCCCTCGGCCCGCGCCGCCGACCTGGAGCGGGAGTTCGGGCAGGCGGGGCCGGTGCGGCGGGCGGTGGCCGTGACGGCGCCCGGTGAGCGGGGGGGGGGGGAGAAGGGGAGGACGGGCGGGGGAGGTTCCTCCGGGTCCGGCGCCTGACGGGGCGGGCTGTCGTTGCAGGCGGCGAGGCGTGCACCGGGCTGGGCTTCGTCAGCTTCTCCCTGCCGGAGGACGCGCAGCGGGCCTTGCGCGAGATCCGCACCTTCGGCGGCCGCCGGGTCAGCCTGGCGCTGGCGCGGCCCAAGAGGCGGAGGGCGGCCGGAGGCGGCGGCGGCGCAGGTGAGCGGCGGCGGAGGGGGGGCGGGGCTCGGGTCCCGGGGAGGCTGCGGAGCCCTGGTGCGGCTTTTGGGGGTCTCCCCCGGGCCGCCTCCCTCCCTCACCCACCCGGCGCCGCCTTTCTCCCTTCCTTCCCCAGAGGAGGCGCCCCCCGAGGCTCCCCGGCAACCGCAGGAGCCCCCCAAGGCCCGGATCCCCCCCAAAAAGGCCCGGCTGATCGTCCGCAACCTCAGCTTCAAGGTAGGTAGGTAGGGAGGCTGCGGCTGCCCTGCCCGGGTTTGAGGCGCCCCTTCAGATTGGGAGAGGGGCTCATTGCTTCCCCCCCCATCCCTGCGCTCTTCGCCCCTGAATCCCTTTGGCTTCTCGGTTCTCTTTCCCAGTGCACGGAAGACGACCTGAAGAGCGCCTTTGCTCCCTTCGGGACAGTCCTGGAAGCCTCCCTGCCCAGGAAGCCTGGTAGGTGGGCAGGGAAAGCCGGAGGGCGGGAGGCCGTCCTGGTGCTCTGGAGGGACAAGAGGAGCCTGAGCCATGCGCTCCCCTCGCCTCCTTCATGGCGCCTCTCTCCTGCCTGTCCCGGTGAAGGCTCCCTCTCCTCCTCTCTATCTCTCTCTCTCTCTCTCTCTCTCTCCCTCCTTTCTTTGGGTTCAGGGTACAGGGGCTAGCTTTAGTACGTTAACATTTCACCTAGGCTGGTAAAACGAAACAAAATGTATGAGAGGTCTGTGTTCAGACACCACTGGGTGAACCCAGGAGACTCCCTGCTCTGGGTGAGGGGCTGCTTTGCCCCCATCCCTTTGCGGGGCGGAAGCTGCAGTTCCTGGGATGCAGGGAAGAGGTGGGATGTGTGACGGGGCTTCTGGCCCTGATCTTTGCCTTCCAGATGGAAAGCTGCGCGGTTTTGCCTTCGTGCAGTTCCGGAATGTCCTGGAAGCAGGAAAAGCCCTGAAGGGGATGAACATGAAGGAGATCAAAGGTGAGTCCCGTTCAGGGTTCGGGTGGGAGTCTGTCCCTCGTGCTGAGGGCCTCCCAGAGGGGGACCGGTTGCGGCTCAGTGGATACCAGCCTGGGGAGGGGTTGGAGAATTTCCCCTCTCCCTTCGCACACCGGCTTCACTTCCATGCAGGCCGAGGGTCAGCAGCAGGAAGGGGTCCTAAATAAAAGGAAACTGAGCCGGGGCCGTGGTGCTTCATGGGAAGGAGGAGCCTCAAATCCAGGGGGAAGCCAGGGTTTAACTGAAGTTGGGGGCTGCAGGGAGGGGATTCCCAGGGACCTGGGGAAGCTGGGCGGCTCCTGTCCCTGAGCAAGTTCTAAGGTTAGGCCAGATTTGGGGGGGCACATCCCCGATTGAGGAGGGAAAGCTGGGGTTTGTCTAGGTTGCCGTTTCCCTTGGGCCGTGCAGCAAGGAGACTTTTTGGTCTAAGCGGACTTTCAGAGGGCTTTGCCTGGTGCAGGGAGGGGGGCAAAGAGGGGAGGCGGCGGTAACCCTGGCCACGTGGGGAAAGAGGGCAGGGGTCTCCACTAGGTCTGTTTTCGCCACTGCACTGGCACCCGCCATCTGGCTGAGGCCTGGCAGCTAAGCAGGGCAGCCCTTAAGGTGGCTGGGAGGCCTGTCGGGTTTTTAAAAGCAGGCAAGAGACGGACTCGGGTGATGGAAGCCTCTGCCCCGCCTTAGCCCCACCCCCAGGCAGCCTCAGCGCCCCCCTTACTCTCTGCAGAGCGACCCGTGGCTGTGGATTGGGCTGTGGCCCGGGAGAAGTTCCAGGCTGCGCAGGCAGAAGGCGGAGGCGTCCCCGCTGGTGAGTGGCCGTCTCGTCTGAATCGGGGGGTGGGTGGGGGGGTGGAGGCCTGAGTGGGGGCAGGAATCTGTTCTGCTCCTCAGCTCTTCGCCTTCTTTCCGGGGCTATTTTGCAGCCAGTTTTTGGAGAGGCTTCACACATGTTGCGGTGGCCCAATAAGCCCCGTTCTGATTTGGCACGAGGGCTGGACTGTCTCCTCACGTTCTTTGTCTGTCCCCAGAGAAGAAGAAAGGCCAGCCGGGCAGCGCGGGTGGGAGCGAAGGGACGCAAGGGAGACCGGAGGCTTCTGGGCCAGGGAGGCCCAGCAGGTGAGCCGCAGGGAGCCTGGGGGGGCCACGCTGGTGGCAGAAGCGGCAGCGCCGGTGGTCAGCCGGGGCTGCCTTCCCAAGGGCGGTGGGCAGTTGCAGAGCTCGGCCGCTTCCTCTCCCCGCCCAAAGCCAGCAGGTGGGCCCCCTCTTCCTGATGCCATCTGCCTGGCCTCTCCTCCTGGCAGGGACCCCAGGCTCCCCAGCCCCCCCGGGGAGAGCCAAGACGAAGAGCAGGAGGCCAGCTCCATGGAGCAGGAGGAGGGACCCGGCGAGGATGGGAGTTCCGAGGAGGAGGAGGAGGAGGAGGAAGGGGAGGAGAGCCTGGAAGAAGAAGAGGAAGAGGAAGAAGAAGGAGCAGGTTGGTGGATCCAGGCGCTCCGGGGGGGGGGGGGATGAGGAGGGCCTGCACCCGTAGAATCCGTCAATACCTGGAGCAGCAGCAGAAGACCCCGCACAGAGGGGCCTCGACTTATGACCACAGGGGAGCCTGACATTTCTGCTGTTAAGCAGGACGTTTGTTAAATGAGTTTTGCCCTATTTTGCGACCCTTCTGGATCGTGATCACCGGGATGATGCCGTGGTCATAAGAGAGGAAAACGGCTCGGAAGTCATTTTTTTCAGTGCCGTTGTAACTTTGAACGGTCACTAAACGAATGCTTTAAGTGAGGGATCCTCTGTATTGCCCGAAGGGTAACGGGGGTCCTTCCCAGGGATCCCATCCTGGCTGGGGCTTCCTTTCATTCACCCCCCTCCAGGGGCCACCTTGAGTGCAGCCCAGGTGCTGGGGGGGAGGGGCAGCCAGGCCTCTGCGGAGACTCCCGGGGGGGGGGGGGGGGGGTTGGCGCCCATTTCTCTGGCTCACTTGCTTGTTGGGCCTCCCGTCGTCTCCTCCACTGACTTCCTCCCCCCACCCCCCAGGAGAAGACCCTCCCCCAAAGCAGAAGCAGTGCCCCTCGGACGTGGCAGAGGGCCGGACTGTCTTCCTCAGGTGGGTCTGGGGGCTTGCTGTGCTGCAGCCCCCAAGGGCTTCTGTCCAGGGAGAGCCCCCTGCCCCCTGCCAGGCAGACTGGGCGCCCCCCTCCCTCTAGCTGCCCTGGGGGGGGAGGGCCGGGGGGGGCAGGACAGGTGTGGAAGGAGCCGTCTCTGCTGCCGCCCCCCCCCTCCAGGAACCTGTCGTTCGACACGGAAGAGGAAGAGCTGGGGGAGCTGCTGGAGCAGTTTGGGGACCTGAAATACGTCCGGCTTGTGCTGCACCCCGACACTGAGCACTCCAAAGGTGAGTGGGGCTGGCGAGAGAAGTCGGGGCGCCCCCGCTTGGCCACGGGGAAGCCCCCCCGCCCCCCTCCTTGGGTTCCCCCTTCCCCTGTGGGAGACCCGGGGGAGCGGGGGAGCTAAGGGCCAAGGTGGATCTTCTCCTTGTCCCCGCTCCTCCCGCCGAGGGCAGGTCAGAAGCCCCCTCCTCCACCCTTGCCTGCCTGCTTTCCTCCAATCCCCCCCCCCCCTTTTGCCCCCCTCAGGCTGCGCCTTTGCCCAGTTCGCCACCCAGGAAGCTGCCCAGAAATGTCTCCAGGCGGCGCAGGAGGAGAGGGAGGTGAGTGCAGGACGCTGTGGGGCGATGGGGGCGGCGGGGGGGGGGGGGGCTGCCCCTTCGAGCTCACCGGAGCCCCTTCAGGGGATGCTCCCCTCTCCCCTTGTTTTTCTCCCCGCAAGGATCAGGGGCTTCACCTGGGGGGCCGCCGTCTCCGGGTGGACCTGGCTGTCAGCCGTGAGGAGGCCCAGCGGCTGCGAAGGCCAAAGAGCCCCAAGCCCACCGGCACCCGCAACCTCTACCTGGCCCGGGAAGGCTGTGAGTAGGTCCTTGCCCCCCCCCCCCCCCCCCCCCCCCGCACTGGTTGGGTAGGGGAGCATCAGGCCGTGGCTGTGGCTGTGGCTGTGGCTGTGGCTGTGGCTGTGGCTGTGGC
>NW_020769496.1:273812-335888 GCF_900518735.1 Pseudonaja textilis
GGGGGGGGGGACTGGTCCGCCTCCAGCGCGTGACCGGCGGCTCCCTCCCGTCCCCAGTGCCGGGTGATGCGGGAGCTGAAGGGGCGGGGCCAGTCCCTGGGCTACGCCTTCGTGGAGTTCCAGCAGCCCCAGCAGGCCCTGACTGCGCTGCGCCAAGTCAACAACAACCCCCGGCTCTTTGGGGACCAGAAGGTGAGTCTCTTCCCCGCCCGTCAAGCGGAGACCCCGGCCGAGCCCCCTCCCCTCCCTCCTGGGGCTCCCACACCCGCCTGGGCATCCCAGGGCTTGGGCTGGGCCACCTGCAGAGCTGACTGGGCCCCGGGCAGGGGAGGGGGGGCTACCCTGTGGGCAGGAGGGCACTTGGGGGGGGTCCAAGACGGGGCCATTTCTCTCCCCAGCGGCCCATTGTGGAGTTCTCCCTGGAGGACGGGCGGAAGCTGAGGCTGAAGGAGCAGCGTGCGGAACGCAGCCTGGTAGGGGCCCCCTGAGATCATCCCCCGGGCAGGGGCCTGGCCCCTGGAGTGGCCCATGGGGGGCAGCCCCTGACCGAGGGGCTCCGGCTGCATCACCCCAGCTGGAGACTGGCCAGGAGGGGGAGGGGGCTGGCCCCTTGCGCAGAGGTGGGGAGGGGAGGGGAGGGGGGGCCCCAGGTGACACGTCTTCTCTCCCTCGGGCAGCAAAAGCTGAGGCAGAAACAAGCAGCCGCCGGGCCAGCCAGTCAGGGGTCATCGCCCGGCCCTGGACGGCCAGGGGCCCCTCAGAAGCCCCCCAAGGGCTTGAAGAAGGCCCTGGGGTCCCAAGGGAAGGCTGGGGGCCCTCAGGCTCCCCCAGAGCCCCGTGGACAGAAGAGGAAGAAGCGGCCTGGGCCCTGGCCAAGCCTGAAGGCCACCGAAGGAGCCGCCTCCTGGTCAGGCTTCCAGACCCGGCAGGAGCAGGAGACGGTGGAGCTGCCGGACGGCACGAAGCGGCGGAGGGTCCTGGCCCTGCCCTCCCACCGGGGGCCCAAGATCAGGTAAAGGCAGCCACCGAGGGGGCTCCGGGGTCCCCGGCATGGCCGGAGGAAGTCCCGCTCTGCAAGCTGGGTGGGAGAAAACGCCCCGCAGCTGCTCCCTGGACTGAGGGGGGGGGTTCCTCCCGGCAGGAATCGTGACAAGGGCAAAGCGCAGGGGGCCCCTCCCGAGCGGGGGAGGAGGAAGAAGAAGAAGAAGAAGGCTGGGCCCAGAGAGCGGAAGGCGCCCGGAGCTGCCCCCCAGGTGAGTGGGTGGGGTCTCCTCCCACCTGCCTCTGTGCCCCCCTCCCCCCGGGGCCTCTGAGCCTGACACACACACACACACACACACCCGTCCTTGTCCACAGGGCCCCCAAAAGAAGCAGGCTGGCCACGGCCGGGCGGAGGTTCGCTTCGAGCAGCTGGTGGAGCGGTACAAGCAGCGGATTCTGGGCACTGGCACGGCCGCCCGGCAGCTCAAGAGGAGCAAGTGGTTCGAGGACTGAGGCGCCCCTCCCCAAGGAAGAGAGCTCCCCCCCCCCGGGGGGGGGGGGGGGGGGGGGGGGGGGGGGGGGAGGAGGAGGCTCCCCGGATGGAGCGCCCGTCGCTTCCTTGGCATCTTGGAATAAATGACTTTCTCGCAATTGTGGTTCCTGGGCCTGGATCACAGGATCTCTCTTCGGTGGGGGGACGGGGGAACGACGACTGCAGAGCTCTCCTCCTGCTCAGGAGGCTGGGGGCTGTTTGAGCCTGGTCAGGCGTTTGGCCCCAGTGCGCCCGAGAGGAGCCCACCAAGTCCACCTGGGGGTCGCCAATTTGAAGCTCTCAGCAGGAGAACAGAGTTGGAGGGGACCTTGGGGGGTCTTCTAGTCCAGCCCCCTGCCCTGGCAGGAGACCCTCCGCCATTCCAGGGGAGTGGCTGTCCAGCCTCCTCTCGGAAAGCTCCAGGGATGGAGCCCCCCCCCCCGACCTCTGGAGGCAGCTTCTGGTCCGCTGGTTGGTTGCCCCGCCTGGCCTTGGGCCGCTTTGGAGAACCGCTTGGCCGCTTCCTCCTCTCCGATTGCAACCAGCCAGGCCCAGTTCCTGCCATTCCGTTCGTCGCGGGTTTGAGCCTCCAGGCCCCCTCCTCGTCCTCCGTTGCGCTCCTCCACACTCTTTCCAGAGCCTCGACCTCTTTTTTATAGGGGATCAAAACTGGGTGCTGTTAATGGGGTGTTGGAGTCCTTGCAGGGGGGGGGGGGCTTTACCCACCTGTTCCCCGTGGACCATCTCATTCGGTTTAATGGGACACCCCCCCACAGCCCAGTTTCCCAAACTCGTCTCGAGGGGAGGATCCCATCTGGAGCCAAAGCGGGGCTGGGTAGCTTTTAGCAACGCAGCTGTTGGGTCGGCATGTGATGAGATCCAGGCCTGTCAGGTTCCGTCGTTAAGCAGATCTGGTTTCCCTAGTTGACTTTGCTTGCGAGAGGTCCCCCAAAAGGATCCCATGACCCTGAGATGTGGCGGCCGTCATAAATACGAATCAGGTGCCAGCTGAATTTTGATTCCCATGTGATGCAACGGCTGTAACTGGGGGAAACGGTCCGAAGCCACTTTCCCCAGTGGCCAAGGGAAGGGTTTGAAGCCTCGGACCCCTGGGGGAGAAGGCCGCCCCGAAGGCCTGGGACCCCAAGCTCCTCCCAGAGATGCCACCTCGGCCAGGCCCAGCCCCCCCCCCTCTCGGCTGGGAAGCCAAAGGCAGGTGGGCTGCTGGCCCTGCGGCCATCCGGGGCTGCTCTGGGGCTGGTAGCCTTGGCTGCTTGGGGTCTGGCCCTACTCCAGGCTGCTCTGGGCATCGGCCTCGGGGGCAGCCCTATTGGGGGGGTGTCACCCCTCAGCCCACCCCCGTGCTCCCAGCCAGCCAACCGGGGGCGGGACAACAGACGGGCAAGGGCTGTCTGGCTCTGCTTTGGCCCGGCGGCCTCCCGGGTGGCCAAGCCAAGTCTTGCAAAATGCCAAAGAGTCGCCTAAGATCCTCCCGGGAGCAGGAATTGCAGCTGGGCCCAGAGTGGAAAGAGTTCTGGGAAACTGTCAACAGATGAGCTCACAGGCAGCCCCCCCCAGCCGACAGTTGGGGGGGCTTTCCACCGCTGGAGCCAGCGGCCTGGAGGGGTGTGAGGGTCCCCGCCGGCCCCTTGGGCCTGTGGGGGGGGGGGGGCGCATCTAATGGACCTTCGCAGGGTGAAGTCATCCTTGTGGCTCTTTCCTGCACCCCGGAAGCCCCTTCTGCCCTTTGGGGGGGGGCCTCCTGGCTCCCCCCCTCTCCCCACCTAGGCTCTCCTTCAGTCCCCCCCAGCCCCCCTTGCCCTGCCTCCCCTGCGCTGGCCTTCCAAGCTCGGAAGGCGCCCCCAGGGAAGCCCCTTACCTAGAAGGCGGCTTTGGGGTGGGGCCTGTGGCCATGGGGGGAGGGCTGGCACCGGGAGCGCCCTCATCCTTTGCAGATGTCCGGAATGCTGGAAGTCTGCGCCGAGGAGCGTGTGGGTCTGGCCCCCTGCCCGCTGGAAGTCCTTCTGTTGCAGGCGGCTGGTCTTCATCAGGCAGAGCTGGAGCCTGGCTTGTCTGCCCCCCCTTCCCGGCGCCAGGGAAATGAGGGCAGAGCCAGCCCCGGGACCCGGCCGCCCCCTTCCCCAGGGCCTCCCACTGCCTGCCCCACACCTCCTCGGGCAAGTGGCCCTTCCTTTCCCCACAGCTGCCTGCCTGCCTGCCTGCCACACTGCTGGGCATTCCTGCCGCCTAAGGCTGGATGCCCAGGAGCAGGGAAGCAGGCTGGTCCCAGGAGCTGCCCGAGAGGAGGCAGTGACTCCTGTGCAAGACTTCTGGGGGGGGGGGAGCCGACCCCTCTGAGGACCTCGGCCCACCTGGAGAGCCGAGCGGGAGGAGAGCCACCTCCGTTCCTTTCTACCAAGCGGGACCTTCTGCCAACCAGCCCAATCCAGAGCCAAGCATCTGGTTTTGGCCCCGAGGCAGAAGAAGCCAGGCAAATGCAGACCAGAGAGAGCGCAAGGGAAGCGGGGACATGTGGCGATGGGCGGGCTGGCTGCCACCGCCACCGCAGACTGGTGGTGAGAGGAGCGAGCCCCCCCCCTCCTGCCTGGCATTTGGAGACGGGCAGCTCCAAGGATGTGGCTGACTGAGCTGGAGCATCCGCAATGCCCCTCCACGGGCCGGAGAGCTTCAGACAGGCAGCGGTTGGGCCAGTGCTAGGCACACGAGCCGCTGAGGCCCCAGCTAGGGGTGGCTCCCCTGGTCACATGCCGGCCCTAAGGCACCCCCTCCTAGCCACGGGGGTCCCTGGTCCCTGGCATGATTCCCCTGGGTGGGGGTCCGGGGCCTGCTGCTTTCTCCTCTCAGCATTTTCTTTGGAGCTTGTGGCTGGGCGTGACCCAGTGCCGGATTTCAGGCCGGAATTCTTCAGGGCAGCAGGAAGCTCCGGTGGCGAATCGGAAGATTTGGGATGGGGGTGGTGCCTGGCTGAGTTGCTGCCTCCTGGGACTTTCCTGGGTGGCTGTTCAGCACCTGCCACCTGAAAAGCAGGGGCCCCCTGCAGCCCCTTCCTTGGCTGGGGAAGGGGCTGACCCCAAGGGACCCAGAGCTCCCCTTGCTGTGGGCCAGAGAGGGCCTGGTCCTCACCCAGAGACCCAGGAAGTCCGAGAAAGGAAGCAGGAAATGGCCACTTTGGAGTGCAGCAGGACCCGTGCCAGCAGGGGGGCCTGCAGGGACAACTGCAGAAGGACGGACGGACGGAAGGCCAGGTGTGGGGGGGGGAGGCTGTGGGGGCAGGAATTCCCCAAAGGGGGATTTGTGGAAACCCTTGGAAGCCCTCCCAGAATGGGGAAACACTTTTGCAGGGACCAGGCGCTGAAGTCCCCTGGCGGGTTTATCCTGCTTAGCCAGGTCTTGGGAGGTGCCGCCCGAGACTGGCATGCAGATTTGCGGTTCAGAGATGGTGGCACTGGGAAGAGACCAGCCGACCTGAATGCCAGGGAGCTCCCTGCCCTCCTGCCAACCGAGTCACTGCAGATCTGAGAGGGAGAGAGAGAGAGAGGCACCGCACCCAGGGCCGGTTCAAGGGCTGAAGGCCAACTGGCAGTGTCCTGCCTGGTGGAGCTAATCTTGACCCCTTTGGGCCACCAATGTCTCCATCTGCCAGGGAGGCTTCCGGGGGCCAAGTCCTTCCCGGCCCCAAACAGCAGAGAGCCAGGTGGGGTCCAGGTGCTGCCCTTCCCAGGCACATTTGCCCAGCCGCTGCAAATGTGGGGGGCGACAGCCCTGCCACTGGGCAGCATGGAAACCTCAGCACCCTGCTGGGTGGTTTGTGGGCAAACTCGGGCACCAACATGCCCGGCCATCGGACTTCCCTCCTTCTGGACTCTTGGGCACCACCTGCCCAAGGATGTGACAGCAAGCCAGCCAGGCTCATTCGGCCCCCCTTCTGAGTTCAGCAGCTCTTGGAAGTGGCTGCGGTGGAAGCATCTCCGTGCAGGTGGGGGTGGCAGTCTGAGCCCACGCAGCCCTGCTCTGCCCCGTGTCACCAGTGGTGCTGCTGTGGCTGCTTGGGGCCAGGGAGCCGTTGGCTGGGCCTCCGCCAGCTAATCCACCTGGGGAAGGCAGCCAAGGCGGGGCAGCCCCAGGCCGCCTCCTCTTGGGAGGGGCCTCCCTCCATCGCCGGCTGCTCTGCCTTGGCCGGCAGCCAGCCAAAGCGCTCTTGGCGAGGGCCTGGGTGCTGCCTCTGCACTCGGCGTATCCTCTGCTGACCTGGGTTGCTGTGGAGACACGCAAACTGCGTCTCAACGGCAGCTGGCTGGTCTCATCCCGGCCTGCAGGGGTCCTGCTTGCTCACCATCGGGGGGCCCAAGCGGAGTCCTCCCCATTGGAGGGTGGCCCATGCGAGGGTCCCCACAGGGCTCCTAGCACCCAACTCTGCTGCTCCTGGAGCTGAGGCTCAAACGCTGCCAGGGACGCAGCCAAGGACTCTCGGGTGCCCTCCCCTTGCGTGGCGCCTCTCCCAACCGGGCCCCACCAGAGATGAAGGGAGGCTGGGCGACCTTCTGTGGCAGCTGTGGCTTCGATCCCCTCCTCGGAGGGCCTTTGTGGCACAAGCTGTGTGCCAGGAAGGTGGGGGGAGGGATTCAGGCAGGGCTCAGAGGGGGCCTTGGGCCTTCCTCCTCCGTGCCCGCCCTGCAGCGCAAGCCTTTGATGGCAGCAGGGGTGGGCAGGGGGCACCTGAGGGCTCCATCCTGGCTCAGGGGATCGGAGGGGACCTCCTTACATGGTCAGACAAGGCAAAGCTGGAGGAGGTCGGCAAGGCCTCAGAAGATCAGCTCGAGGTCCCCAAAGATCTTGAAAGGCTGGAACCCTGCAGTTCAACAGTGACCAAAGTAAGAGTCAAGGGTGCCATTCTACTGGCTCGGCCTGGTTCTGGCGTACCAGTAGCGCCGAAGATCAGCTGGCAGAGAACCGGTTCACTCCGAGTTTCTCCGATGCTCTGCAGTTGGGTCCATCCGCCTGCCAGGGCTCCCGTACAGGCCTTTATTTCTGCTTTTGAGGCGCAGCTGCTTTGCACGTTGCCTGTTGAAGCTCCAGGGAGAGTGCAGGATTGCAGGAGGAGTAGGAAAAAGCACGCCCACCAAGCCACGCCCATCAAACCGGTGGTAAACCCCTTTGAAAGCCACCCCTGATAAGAGTCTGCCCGTAGGTAGGAAAAATCAGGTGGACAGGTACAAGGTTGGAGGTACTCTTGAGAGATGGGGGGGGGGGCTCGGCCCCTTGTTAGGCCTCCAGTTGCAAGTGGGCCAGCCATGTGCTGCAGCTGCCAAAGGAGCCAATGCAATCCTGGGCTGCATCAACACGAGATGAACGATGCCCAGGGAGGGCTGTAGGCTCGGATCCCTCCAGTGCTTCTGTGTTCGGGCCTGGTCCCCACGGTGGAAGGATGCTGAGGAAATGGGTCTGGGGCAGGGCAGAGCCTCTCAGGTCACAGCTAAACCCTGCCCATCTTTAACCTCCAAAAGAGCAAGCTCTCCTGGCAATATTCCCAGCCTCGAAGGGCTGCCCCAGTTCTTCTGCAGAACCTCCGAGGGCAGACAAGGGCCACCCTGGCAGAGAGGGCCCAGCTCAAAAGCATTTCCTGACACTCTTTGGGCCCAGGGAACAGCGGAAGGGCCGCCTCCTGGAGTCGGGGCTCTTCTCTCCCCAGGTTTCCAAGCAAAGGCTGCACAGCTGTTTGTCTGGGGTGTCTTGAGGATTCCTACTCTGGGTGGAGGGTTGGACAAGACCTCACAGGGCCTTCACACCCTCGGGATTGTATGATAATTCCAGGTTTCTCTCCAGAGTGATCCTGAACCATTTCGGTGATGAGCCTAGCAGCTCCAACCCCATAAGGCCCTGAGATTGGCCTAGCCACCTCCTGTGGGTAGCCACTCCTGGGGGGGCGGGGCAGCTTAGTGTGATGTGTGAAGCACAAAATAGGTGGATTCTGGGTCCAGGTTAGGCGTGTTTTGCAAAGCCTGGAGCACCGTGCTTCATCCGTATGCACGCACACCTCACAGGGTGGGGGGCCTACGCACCACGAGGGAGGGAGGCAGGAGCAGCTGGGGGTTCTCCCCCCCCCCCAGGTGCGTACCTGTCCTGAGGTGGCCTCTTGCAGCAACGTGAAGAGAGGGGCTGGCTCCCCCCCATCAGCCATGCAGGGAGGTTACAGGAGGACGAGGGAGGGTGGGTGCGGCTGCCTTGGATGGCTGCCCACCCCCCGGCCTTCCTGCCTGCCTTCCCTTGCGAGGGGGAGAGCCCCCTCCTCCCGGGGGCACAGAGGCGCCTCTCCGGCTGAGCCCCCTGCTCTTTGCCAAGTCAGCACAGAGGAGGAAGAGGAGGAGGGGGCCGGATTGATGGGCTGGGGGCTGGGAGCCCCCCAGCCCTGCTCTCCGTAGGCCCTGTGCCAAGGCGCACGGCCCCCTGGAAGCCCAAAGGGGGGCACGGAAGGAGGCAAAGCTGCAGCCAGCGAGAGAGGGGCTCCATGCTCGCCTGTCGTCACCTGGGGCTGGAAGGCTTAATTAAAGGAAAGAGGATCATGGTTCACAAGGAGTCCTCAAAAGATCTGCCACGTTTTAAACTTGATCTTTTTTTCTTTAAAAAAAATCCCCAAATGTTCTGGTTTCCCAGCTACAAGAACGCCTCCTATGAATTCAGGTCATAAAATGGAAGCCACCTGGGCGACGGGGAGGCTGGAAGGGCTGCAATCTCAGCTCCGGCCAGACTGGGCGGCTTCTGTCCGCTGACCAGGAAGCCTGGACCAGGCCCCCTGCGGAAGAACTCATCTGGAAGCCGTTGGGAGGGGACCCCGGGGCGGAGGCTGACCTGCGGAGGCTCCCCTCACCGCCGCCATCGTCTTCATGAATGCTTTGGGGGAGCCGCTGCCGTGCCTTCTCCCCCCGCTGCTTGGACTTGAAGGGGTCCAAGGTCTCTCAAGGCTTCCTGGCCTCACCTGAAGCCAGCGGGGGAGGGGGGAGGGGCTTGTGGGGCGTGTCGACTTGGCCCAGGGTGAAAGCCAATTCGACCCCATGGGCTCCCCCCCTCAGCCCTCTGGGCAAAGGGGCAAGAGAGGGGCTGGGGCCAGCCCTCTTTTGTGCGGATGCAGAGAGACAGTTGCTTGGCCATACAGGTGACCTAGACAGTGAATGAATGAGCCGGTCCATCCATCCATCCATCCATCCATCCTTGGATGGATGGATGGATGGTGGAGAAAAGGCCGTTTCTTGTTTTCTCTCATCTTCTTCTGTGGAGTTTCCATGGGCATCAGCAGGGGGCTCATTAGAAGCAGCCCAGGTAGATAGAAAACTGGGTCCTCCTGGGATGCTGTGGAGAAGGACAGCTTGGAAGGAGACCCCACAAGTGAGGATTGAGGGCCAGGACGGATGGATCCCAGGGCAATGGCATCCAGGGGAAAAGCCCAGGAGCAGCGGCCAAAACTCTTGGCCAGGGGGAAGCTCGGGAGTGGAGAAGAGCCTTGGGGGCCACCCTTGATCAAGCTGGAATGGATGCCCGTCCTGGCCAATGGGGCCGGGGCTGGAAGGGGGGGCCTAGGAGCCTGGCCCGTGAAGCGTTTGGACGGGGAAGGTAAAAGTCCCAAAGCTCCACCGGCTTCTCGGCGTGCAAGGAGGTGGCCAGTAGCACCAGAACGTCACCAAGACCCTCGTTGCAATGCAGGGAGTAACAAACTCAGTAAAAATCAGCAAAAGGCAGTTTGACCTTGGAAGGCAAAACCTGGCATTTGTCCTGCAAAAAAGAGGCCTCTGGGAGGGGCTGAGAGGGAAGGGCTCTGCTCCTGCAGCCAGGGGAGGGTCTGAAGATGACCCCCACCCCAAGAAGGAAGGTCCACTTAAGCATTGAACCATCCGGTTCTTAGGAGAGGGCGGGGGAGGCTTCCTCCCCCTCCCTCCTAGATAGAGGCACTGGCTGGGGGTGGTGGGAGTGGAAGTTCAACCGGGCACTAAGCCCACCGGCTTTGGGGAGGCCGAGAAAGTCCTTTGGTTTCCCAGCACATCTGCCCAAGCCCCTTGCCCAGGACCCCGGAAACAGCCCCCCCCCCCCCCCCCCCCCCCCCGGAACCCCCCCCCCCCCCGTCTCCCCTCGGGGAAGCATCTCCCTGCCCAGCCAAGGAACCGAAGCAACAGAGATTCACAAAGTTTGTTTATAAAACATAAATAGTCTTCCAGGTATATAAAGAAAACCATCAGCGTGGAAAATAAACCAACGGAAATAAATAAAAAGGCCACTATTTTTTTTTACAAGGAGGGGCAGGAGAATGGAAGGGCTTCGTCGGTGGGTCCCCCCCGCCCCGCCGGCCCGTTCCACCGCGCCCAATAACTCCCCTCTTCCCTAGGTGGGAAGCGCCGGCCCTAAGCACCACAACTGGCCGGACTTCGGCTGTTCGCGTTCGGGTGGGCGCACGGGCAGCCCGGAACGAAGCATCCGTGGCGGTCTACTTGCGGGGAGGCGCCTGCAAGCCGGGCCGCTCCCAGGCCCCGAAGAAGCCAAGGCCGGCAGCGCTTAGAGCTCTTTGTGTGCAGCGCGCTGTCCCGGCGAAGCCTCCCCACGCCCACCCTCCATCGCCGGCCTGGTACTTCAGGGTCGCCCTCCCAGGTGGCCTCCTTCCCGTCTCCTGGGCTCTGCCCGTCCGTGTGAAGCAGGCTTTTCAAAGATGCGGAGTGGCTGCCGGGAAAGCCATTAACCCCCCCCCCCCCCCCCGCGATCTCCTGGCCCTACTGAGAGGCACGCAGGGCGAAGGCGCCCCGGATGGTTGCAAAAACGCCCTGTGCCCTTCGCCGGGGAGTCTCCTTGCATCCCCGGGACTTCTGGATTCTGGCCCGAGTTTTCTGGATTCGGCTTTCCACGACCGGGTTGCAACGCTTTGCTAACCCAGCGCCTTTTCCTGCCCGTCTCTTCAACACGGCTTGTCTGGTGGGTCTCCGGCTCGGCCGGCTGCAGGTGGCCTGAGGAAGAGGGGCTGAGCCACCGCCTCCCCTGCTCCACGCCCCCCCCCCCGCCCATCCTCCGTCCTCAGTCCTGGCCGCATCCCAAAGAGAGTTGCGATGCCAGTCTGGGGACGGAAGAGGAGGAGCTGGCGGGGAGAAATGGGGGAAATCCTCTCGTTCTGGTGTTGACTCAAAGGGCGAACGAGCCAAGAGCCAAAGGCCCACGCAGGTCTGTCTTTGAGGGAGGAGGGGAGGCGTCCCTTTGATCTCCGGGACCAGGAATGCAGCCACCACTCTTGAGGCGGGGGAGGGAAACACCGCTCCAGCCCCGAAGCCTTGTTTGGGAAGAGACCCAATCCAGGGAGTCGGATGTGGACCGAGGTAAACCCCACCCGCTCCGCCCCCTGGAATCTCAGGGAGCCCTGCCCTGCCCTGCCCTGCCCTGCCCCACCCACCCACCACCTACCCTGCTCAGGCGTGGCTGGGGGCTGCCTCGGCAAAGCACAGATGTTCGGAGCTCTGCGCTTGCTTGCTCGGGGCCCAGCCAGGCCCACAAGCCCCGGTTCTGCCCAGAGGTTCTGCCCGCCAACCTCCGTTCAGGTGCTTCCCTTCCCATAATCGTCAGCTGCCTGCTTGCCTGAGATGAGGTCCAGGGTGGCCCCCGGGGCAACAAGCCTTGCACCGGGGAGACACACACACACACGTGCGCGGACATTCCTCCGTTGGAAGCAGGAGGCCCCTGCTACACCCACCACCATCCCCACCACCACCAATATTCAGTAATTCTCTGCCCCACAAAGCGACCCCCCCACAACCGAGAAAATCCACCGCAACGGGGCAGGCAGAATCTGCCAACCAGACTTGGGGGCCAAATGCAAGTCAATCCCCCCGGCCCCCGCCCAGTTTTGCTGCAGGGGTGCCACCTGCTGGGATCCCCCTCTCGTCAAGGCAGACCCGGTCCCTCCCTAGCAGTTGTGCACGTGGTCCAGGTGCTTGGTGATGCTCTGCAGGCACTTCTGGAGGCGGTCCAGGGTCACCACTGCCGCGGTGTAGGGAAAGACGGCCAGGCGCTCGGTCAGGTTCTGCAGGGCGTCCGAGCGGGCGGGCCTGTGGGGAGAGCAGCCCAGGTGGGAGCCCAGCAGCTGCAAGAGGCTCTGGAGGTTCTCCACGTCGTGCGAGATCTGGGCGACGGGGGCCTCCAGGGGCAGGTTGGAGAGGACCTGGTGGAAGAGCTCCAGCGCCTCGTCCATGGCCTCCAGGCTCTGCACCGGCAGCTCCCCGGGGATGAAGTCCAGGCCGTTGATCTTCAGGCTCAGCGGAGGGAACTGCAGGGCAGGGAAGTGGCCAGTGAGTCAAAGCACGCGAGAGTTGGCACGGGCCAAGCAGAGAAAGCTCGCCCAGAGAAGGGCTGTCAAGCTTCTGCCTGAACTCAACACCGCCCAGCCCACATCCCCTGCGTCCCCCCGGCGGCTTCTCCGGCCTTCAGGCCCCTCGGTCTGAATGGCGCTGCCTGGAGCTCACGTCTCTTCTTTAGGCTGGCGCTGGGCAGGAGGTCGCGACACACACACCCCTCTCCACCTTCCCCCTCCCAAGTCCGACGGGGGCTGCTTCTTCGGAAGCACAGCCTTAACCTCGGCCCCATCCAAGAGGCCCTTTAGCCCCGCGGGGGTGTGGTGGTGGGGCGGCCTACTTGAGCTCTCCTCCCCATGGCTGGGACGGGGCAGGGCGCGCTACCTCTAGGCTCCTCCTCCCACTGTATCCTCAGAGCAACGATGAGGCAATTGAAAATCCCCAGCACTGACCTAATTAGGTGACTGCCTCCCTGCCATAACCCGTCCCCGCCCGTGTGGGTGTGGAAAGACGAGTTGTGGTATAACGGTTTCTTGTGCAGCCGCCACGTCTTGTGGCAAAGATGCTCAACCGGCCCAGGACACCGGCTGGGCTTGGCCTGCTGAGCTGTTTTGCTTCGCAGCTCAAAAGCCACACGGTTCTGCCTGGCAATGAATGGGGAGGCCTTGGGGTGCTCGGGCCTCGCCCAGCCGCATTTCCACAAGGAAGAGCTCGGAGAGCCGCTGCTGGGTCTCTGGGTGTGTAAAGCGTGCAAAGGCTCCGTGGCATTCCCAGACACCCCAGGGGCTCCCGAGCAGGCTCCGAAGCCAGTGGGGCTGCATTGGGACCGGTGCCGAAGGGAGGGCAGTCTCTGGGCAGGCAGGGGATCCCGGGCAAGCCTAACCTGGCAAGAGGGGACCGTCCCGGTGGCTGACAAGGAGCCCCTCTTACCTGGTGCTCCTGGATCCTGGCAACAATCGTCTTGGTGAGGCTTTTAGTGTCAGCGATCACCTTGTCGATTTTCACAGACCGGCTGTAGAAGAGGGGCAGCCAGACCCACAGAAACCCCCACACAGAAATGCTGGGGGAGCGCATCTTCCCCTTGAGACCTGCACAGGGAAAACGGGGACCAATGATGGGGAGGGGGGCTGCAAGAAGGAGGAAGGCGAGAGGGGAGAGAGGAAGAAGAGGGGGGGATGGCAACCCTGCCCTATCCGAGGCCAGGGCAAGGAGGGTTGCAGGGGAGCAGAGGAGGCGGCGGGTGGGCTGCGGGGCTGAGGAAGCAGCGCTGAATTCTTTGCCAAAGACGCGTGGCACTAAAAGCAAGTAAAAAGGCGCCTTTGTTGGAGGGAAACTTCGGCTGTCCGACGGGACTGGGTGCTCCGGTGACCCTGTGAGGGTCGCTTTCCTGCCGGGCTACATGATTTCATTCCTCCCCAGAAAGCCCTGTTGAGGCGAGGGGCGTGCAGAGAGCAGCCTGGCATCACTTTCCTGCAGAAACGGGCGTTTCTCCGCTTCCCAGGAGCGGCAGAGGCGGAGGGCGGCTTGTGGCAAAGCCGCTGCGTGGGAGATCCGGGCTATGCCCAGCAGGGGCCACACCAACGGCTGCCCTGCCTTGCCCTCGCCTCCTGCGCTGGGCTGAGGGCCGCGGTGCATCTGGGCCGCTCCCAGCCAGCCCGGCTCTTGGGAGCCCAATCAGGGCAGGCCTGCCCTGCCAGTCCGGGTGCCCTCTGAAGTGGTGCGCGCTTAATGAGCCCCGCCACCACCGCCGACGGTTGGGACAAGTTCCTTCACCTCGCCGGCAACAGCAAGCAGAGGCAGCGCCTCCCGGGGCCCGTGGCCATCCAGCTGCGCTCGACTCACCCCCGTTACATAACCGGGGAGCAGCAGGGGGCACGCCAGGCAGCCGCTGTGCCCAGCCCAGCCAGGAAGGCAAAAGCGGTTGCAGACCCCCCACCAGGCCAGCGGGACTGGATGAGCAGCGCCCGCTGACCGACGCTTAGATCCCTTAGATCCGGCTGGTGGCTGAGCAAGGGCTTGGCCGGGCCCCGTCAGAGGCCGACTGGAGCAGCCCGAGCCCACTGCCCAATTGGCTGACCCCTAGGAAAGTGAAGGCCCCCAAAGTCCTCTGTAGGCTCACCGGAGCTGTCCTCTTGGACACTGAGTCCCCCCCCCCCCCCCCCCCGTCACAACACTCGGGATGTGGTGTGTGTGTGTGTGAGAGAGAGAGAGAGAGAGAGAGAGAGTTTGCAGGAGGTCCAGGAAAAGCACACTGGGCAGGCAGGGACCCCCCCCCCCGAGAATTCCTCCTGGCCCCTCCCTCCGCCCATCCCGAGACCGGCAACGCTGCCAGCTTTGAGCACTCACGGCCACCTGGGCACTTCCAGCCCCCTCCAGCCCTAAGGACGGGAAATGCTGCTCAGTCGCAGTTGGGGGGGGGGATTGGGCGTGCGCCCTTTGCCGGCTTCTTGGTGGGACGCGGGGTGAGACTGGGGGCTGTGGCTCAAAAATCCTGGCGTTGCTCAGCTCTGCGACCGACACCGTCCCTCCCAAGAAGGGGCTGCCTGTCTGAAGCAGACGCAGGCGCCATCCTCCCCCCCCCCCCCCCGCCCCGCGAATCCAAGTGATGAAATCTTGGCGTCCCGGCTTCGCAGCGGCTCCTCCCTGGCCCCAGCGCGCGCGCCAGCCTGAGTCCCCGCGGACTAGCGCCGGGCCGGCGGGCGGGCGGCCTGGGAAAGGCAACCCGGCCTGGCGGTGTTCTCATGACACGCTTCCCTGAATCTGGGAAGGACCTCGCGGTGGCATTCTCACCGTGAACGGAGCTTGGCTCCTTTTAGGACGGTTTGCCTTTGCGGCTTAGTGCGTTGTGCGAACCCAGCCCCGGAGCTTAGTCTGTGTTTCCAGGGGTTGGGCGAACCCCGATATTGGTCTCAGCCTGCGATGAGGCTATGAGTCTCCCCTTGGGAGGCGCCTGGAGGCAGGGCGGGAAGAGCTGGAAGAAGGTCCTCTGCACATGCTCAGGCGCACTCTTCCCGGCAGCCAAACAACTGCAAAAAATTCAGCCCACGTCCCGCTCCCCCCTTTCCCCGCTCCCGCCGCGAGGAACCTCACTGCCCAGCGCATCACTCGCTCTACGGACGGCGCAGCTCACCTCCGCCCGTGGTGCTGCCTCGCGCTTCCGACCCGGCCTCTGAGGCTCCATCGCAGCGCGATCCTTTTATAAGTGCAGCGTTGCACAACGCGCAGCCGGCCGCGACTCGGCTCTGCCCGGCCCTGCCCGTCCCGTCCTGCCCTGCCCGGCTCCTCCTTCCTCCCTCCCTTTTCCCCTCCCTCGCTCCCTCCCCCACGCTCCAGGGCCCCGCCACCCCAGCAGGGGGGACCCACCCCGCAGATTCCCTCGGCTTAAAGGCTGGACGGGGTGGGGGGGCTTTTAGGAACATCTCTGCCCCATCCCTAAGCAAGGGGGTCGATTCCTGGCCCGGCTGATGGGGAAACGACCAGGAGATGGGCGCGAGGGCGGGGCGGCATTTCGCATTGCCCCGCGTGCCCTCGCCTTTTGGCTGCCTGGAATGGGTTTGGTTCCGCGACGTCCCCCGCGCGGGCCTCTGGACCTCTGTTCGCCCCCCCCCCCCGCCCCCGACTCTAATCCAAGGGCAGTTTTACGGGCAGAACCTGGGGTAAAAGCTCGTTTCACCCAGGCCGCTAGACTCCGCTGGCATCTGGGGGCTCAGCGCCTGCGACAGCCCTGCCAAGCGGTGCCGGAGCTGCCCTCACTAGGCCTGCTTTCCTGGCGCTGGCTGCCGAAACCCAGCGGGCGTCTCTGCTTGCGGCCCCCGGGCCCTGCCCGTCCAGTCTCCGACCCAGGGGCGTCTGCGCTTGAACCGGTGGCAGAAGGCCGCCTTTGAGCGCGGAGAGGGGTCGGAAGCGGCGGGGCAGTCGTGGGCAGGCAGGGCCGCGCCGTCGGGGCTCCCGAAGAGAATCAACCCTGGGAGGCCAGCCGTCCTGGCGAGCGAAAGGGAGAGGCCGCTTCCCCGCCGGTGTTTGTTCCTCCAACTTCCGAAGGGGCTTGAGAAGACCCTGCGCAGCGGGAAACACCTCGGCCAAACGGGCGCCCGCAGGGAGAGCGCGATCCTTTCGAGATGGGCGCGCAGCTGGGCGCGGCCAGGCGAATCGCTTTAGGAACCGGCCGAGCTTTGCAAAGTCCCAAAGGACGAGCGAGAGCTACGCGGTCCCCTCCCCTCGGCTTCCCGGGAAAGCTCTTCTAAGCGGGGGGGGGATCCGTAGAGCAGGGGAGGGCCGCCCAGGAGGGTCGCCCCAGGTCGCCCCCACCCAGCCGACATCCGAACAAAGGGAGCGGGAGGATTTGCAGGTTCTGGGTCCATCTTTTCCGGGGGAGGGGGGCGCTTCCTCTCCCCGCTTCCCCCGCGCGCCCTTCTTCGGCAGCCCCCTCCCTTTTCTGTCCCGCGCGCCTCCAGCCCCCAGCCTCTCCCTCGCGCGGGAAGGGTGAACTGCCTCCCCCTCTCTAGCGGATGAGGCGGGAGGTGGCGAGACCTCAGGTAACCGCACGGCAGAGCCTCCAGACCCGAATTTAACACCTCTGGCTTGAAAGAGCGACGCGGGAATTCCCCGCCCCCCGCCCCGTTCCCCTCGCCCCACTCTGAAGAGTTCCTGGCCGATCTCTCTCGGGGAAGGAGGGAAGGCTGGGCGGGTGGGGAAGGGGAGGCGGAGAAAAAAACCTATTTGAATGAAACTTCCTTCGCCCCGACTTTTCAATCCTCCGGGCTGGCAACGTGGGGAGCGCTGGTTTCCCTTCGGAGGACGAGGGACCCTGGGGAAGCTGGGGCGCCCCAAGGGGCCCCTTCCGCTTATCCGGGCGTTTCGCTCCATTCTCTCACCTGGGGGGGGGGCGGGGGGAGCGCAGCGGCCGATTTTTGACCGCAAGGCGATTGTCCCGGGACACTTTCCGCACATGGAGCGACCCTCCAAGGGTTGTGTATTGATGCACCCGGCCGATACCGGGGAAGCCGCTCAGCGCGGTTCAGAGGGGATGAGGGACTGGAGGCTGAAACCCGGGAACAACGGGGGCAGGAACCGGGTCTGCCTGGTTTAATGAGGAGAAGGACTGGGGGTGACCGGGTGGGAGTTCCCCGGTACCTGAGGGCTGCCCTAAAGAAGAGAGGGGAGGGGTCAAGGCAGGATGGAAACTCATCACACTCGCCTAGAACTAAGGAGGGGTTTCCTGACAGGAAGGACCATTAACCAGTGGAACGCCTGGCCACTTGTGGGGGCTCCATCATTGGAGGTTCTGAAGAAGCGGCTGGGAAAGAGCCGTTTGTCCGGAATGCTGTACGGTCCCCTGCTTGAGCAGGGGGTGGACCGGGGGTGGGGGGGGGGGCCTTCAAGGTCGTTCTGTTCAACGCAGGCACGGAGCCTCGCTCCAAGGCGCTGGCGGCCTCCCGCCCAGCTTTTCCTCCGTTTCCCTTCGAGACTTTAGCGAGCCCACGAGCGCTGCGCCGCCCTGCCTCGTCTCGGAGCAGGTGGGTTCTCGCCCATGGGAAACGGGGAGGGGAGGGGGGAAGCCCAACAGGAAGGGGGCTGTTAGCCACCCCTGTCAAGGCAGGTGCCTCGTTTTCACGGCTTGCGGTGGGGCTACGTCCAGGGGTCGCCGCAGCGCTGGAGCTGGACGTGGTTCTGACCAGCTTCTGCGGTTGGCTGCTGGCTGGCAGACCTGCTGCCTCCCCTCTGCTCCGGGACCTCCTTGGATAGGAATAGGTTCCCTCAATTGGGAGCACCCCGCCCAGAAGAAGAAGCTGGGGATTCTGGGAGCTGTAGTCCTAGGAACCTGGAAGGTTGGAAAGCAGGACTGCCTGTACTAATTTCCCGAGTACGAGGCTAATGTTGTCCTCTGTTCTGACAAAAGACCAGCAAGAGAGCAGTTGATGGGTCAGGGCCCCTTTCTGCTCCTCAGGGCTTGTGCCCCCCCCACCCCCATCTGGGCAGCTCAGTTAGAGAGGCTGGGAGAGGAGCAAGCCGGGGAGGCAACGTCCCTCCACCAAGGAAGAGCCCATTGAGCAGGGGGGGGGGCGGGAACTCAGCAGAAGCGACTTCACCCCTCGACCAGAAGCGAAGGTCCTGAACCCTGAAGGCAGCTGCCTCGGCCCAGCTCTGCCCCTCGGCTACTCCCTGCCAGGAGGAGCTCGCTGCGGTGAAGACCCGGCTTAGATGCTCGCGGTGATCGGAGCAGGAGGCAGGCAGGCTTCTCGTTCCGCTTTCAACCCTCTGGGTGCCACACTGGACCCTGGATGAGAAGGAAGTGCGGAACCTTGATGGCCAATAAGCGGGAAGGACCACCAGCAGGATCCATTTAGGCAGCGGGTTCTCCCTTTGGTGGCACGCATGAGCCAGCCGTGTGCGGCTGCAGCTGCCGAAGCAGCTCATGGGCTGCAGCACCAGAGGCCAAATTGGGAGGTCGCGGGAAGGGCCGCGTGCCCTGGCCAGACTGGCCCCCTGGAATACCTTGGCCGGTTCTGGTTCCCACAGTAGGAGAAGGACTGAGGGACTGGAAGTGGGGCCGAGAAAGGCAGCTCGGATCACAGCTGAACCCCGCGAAGGAGAAGCCCCGGGCGGCATCTTCAGCCTCCAAAGGAGGCCGCCCTCCCAGCCTCGAAGGGCTGCAGCCGTTTGCTTGTGTTTTTATTCCTTCAATATTGAGGCCGCCCGTCTCCCTAGAAGGCGACTCTGGAGTTTTTCTCCACAGGGGCTCCGAGGGCCGGGCAAGACCCAGCGGGCGGATCCACTTCTGAGCTGGAACGAAGGAGGGAATCCTGGGGCTCCATCCCTGGGACCCCCCAGGAAAGATGGGGTGGAGATCTCGTTCCCAAGGTCCTTTCGATGCCAGGATCCCTGGTTGGTTTGCTGATCTGAATACAGCTCCCTCCGGAAAGGTCACTTACAAGAGATCACAGGAGGGGGAAAAAAAGAATGGATCCCCCCCCCACCCCCCACCCCATTCATAAATTACGGAGGACGAGGAAGGGCGTCTCCAGAGAATGGCGGGAGAGATCTGAAAAAGGACCAGCCGAACGGAGCCCTCTTGGCCGAGGGGCTTGGCATGTGTGCCCCTGTCTGAGGGGAGGGAGAGAACAGTTGGGCTGGGCTAACATACACCGATGCCCCCCCCAACGCCCCCCCCCCGAGAATTGTTGGGCTCTGGAGACTTTCAAGCAAAGGCCACTTCTCGGGGGGGGGGGGGGGGGGGGGACCTCTGGGGAGTTGGGCTAGGAGGGCCCTGGGTTCCTTCCAGCCCCCGGATTCTTCTATTCGCCCCCTGCCCCCAGCCCCTTCTTGGGGCTCCTCTGCCCACCTGCCCCTCCCCTTCCCTGGGAATCCTTCCTCCTCCTCCTCCTCCTCCTCCTCCTCTGAATGAATGAATGAAATCTGAGGCTGCTCCCACCTGGCTTTGCCCCATCTGGGCTAGGAGACCATTTCGGCAATTGGGAGAGGGGCCCCCCTGCCCCTCCTCCCCAGCAGGCCCGTCCAATGGGGGGGCAGGGAACAGCCCACAGCCGGATCGGAGGCCCTGCCTCCCTCCCAGGGCCTGGTGCAGGAACCGGCCTTTCTTGTCCAGCCAGTTTGCCTTGTGGGAAAAGCCCAGGGCCGCCACTCTGCGTGCGACAGCGCTCCCCGGTTCCTGCCTCCTGAGGGCCTGGGCTGGTTGGGCACCAGGGATCTTGCAGTCCAAGCTCAGCCTTTGGCTGAGGGGCCCCTGGGATCAAGTTCAGGGGCCCCCTTCTCCTCTGGGCCCCCCCTTCTCCTCTGGTCCAGTGGGGGTCAGGAGGGAGCCCCTCAGCCGGCTTTAGGTGGATGGCCAGGTGCCCCCTGGCTTGGGATCCATTGAGCCTGCAAAGGGTGCTGTGGAACTGGGGAGCTGCTCAGCAGGGCCGGCTCACCTACTGCTTGGCTCTGTGTCCAGGGCAGACCTCCCTGGCTCCCCCGCTTCCCACAAAGGGCCCCCCGGTAGCCCCTGTCAGCCAGCAGAGCAGCTGTGGCAGCCTCCACTTGCCCTTCTCTTCCTGGGCAAGGGGGGGCAAGGAACCTGCCTGGGCAGCCTGGGCTTGAGCTGCTGCTGCTGCTGCTGCGATGCCCCCCAGCCCAGCTGTCCTGGCCTCCTCGTTTCCTCGAGAGGTTTTCGTTTCTTCCCTTGACCCCCAAGAGCCCAAGTGCTTTTTCAAGAGCTTTTTCTTCAGCCATTTTTCTACCCTTCCTCTCTCCTATAATTCTGCCTTCATGGCAACCCCATTAGGTTGGGAAACAATGACGTGCCCAGAGCGGCTTCACAGACCGATGGGGATTTGAACCCAGATCCAAGCTGAACACTAATTCTGCACAGGCCAGAATTTATTTATTTATATGTTTGTTCGTTTGTTTGTTTGCCACCCAATCAATCAGCCTTCAGCAAAGGACAACTCTCCACATCTGTACTCTTGGGCTGAAAGCAAACAGCCGCATTTAAAACCAAAGCCACCCTTCATGATGAGCCATACAAACATGGGGAATAATATTTGAATCCAATGAAGTGAATTGCTCAATCCAGCCCAGGGACCAGATGGCACAGAGCCAGATCTTCAGCAGGGAGGGTGGGGGCTCTATATATGGAAAAAGGTATCTGGGGGTGGGAGTGGGGACTAAGATGTTGAGAATAGCTAATGAAGCGAGCCCGAGAACATCCGGTGCTGTTTCCGGGCCTTGAGCCCCAAAAGGTGCCAACCAGAACCTGGAACCCGGTTGGCAGCCAGGGAAGCTCTTGAAGGAGAGGCGCTGGGTGGGTGGCTTGAGATGAACCCAGCACTTTCTGGACGGGTTGTGGCTTCCAAATGCTCTTCAAGGGCAGCCCCATGGAGAGCGCATGGCGGTAGTCTGCTTGGAAGGCCACGGAGGAGTGAGCGAGAGTGGAAGAAAGGCCAAGGAAGGCCACCATCCCTGGACAAGATGGGGCTCCAAGAAGGTCCCTTGAGCCACAGCTCGGAGCTCAGAGTCTTAAGTCGACTCCAAATGACAAGCCTGTTGGAGGGGGTTGAAGCCCCTTCAGACTGCAAGGGTGGAACAAGCCAGTCTTTGAAGCCAGAGGGCCCCCCCCGCTCTCCCTGCCTGCCTTGGAGAAGCCCTGCCAGCCCTCCACCCTGGCAGGGGAGGCCTGCAAAGCTAAAAGGAAGCTTTCAGGTTGAAAGGGATTCAAAGGGTCCTTTCTCCACAGGTGTTAAGACACCTGGGCTAGAAACCGGGAGGCAGGAAGTCCCAGTCCCACCAGAGGCACAAGGCATTAGGTGACCCAGGCCAGCCACTTAGCTGGGCCCTAGAACGGAGGAACTGGCAAATCCTTTGGGGACAAAAATGCTGTCCAGAAAACAGCAGGCAGGGGGTGTTGCCAGGTGTCAAAAAATCACTTGAAGGCACACCTTGAAGTCCTCCGTCCTGTCCTGTCCCCCTGTCCAAAGGCCAGAATCCAAGCTCAGGACGGGCTCTCAGCCCTTGATGCTCAAATGGGACTTGGCCAGCGGTGGCCAATGTCAGGCACTTGTAGTTCACCATCGCCATCTAGAGGCCAGTCGTGTTGTCCTGCAGAGCAGCCAAAGGGGGTCTCCAAAGGCCGCCAGCTTTGCTCTCCTGACTTCAGCTGAAGTGGCGAAGCCCTTGAAGATGCTGGGCACAAGAGGGGCCCGAGGTCAGCACCCATAAACACAGGAAGCTTCCTTCTAGCATTGGGGTGGGGGGGTGGGGTGGGGGGGTGGGATGAAGGAGTCATACAGGATATTTTTGGTTTTATGTGCATATTCTTATATTTATTTCTATTGGGGTTTTTTTGTTTCTATTCTGCATATCCTTCCAATATTTTATTTGTTCTGTTTTGACATCTTTATTTTAGTGTGTATTCGTTTACTCCCTTTTTACGACCCTGTAACCCCTTGATTCGCGTAGAGTCGGAGCAACTGAACGGAGCTGAGCATTTACAGGCCGGAAGCCCTTCCTGGTGCCGATATGCAGTTCACAGCAGATTTTTTTCCCCCTTTGCGCTCTAGGAGAGAAACATCTGCGGCTACCTAGGATTGAATCCTCAACCTCCCAAGTGGGAAGCAAATGTTTTCACACTACTCTGTGTATTAGTTTTACTATTGTAATTATAACGTTGAACAAAATTAAATGACAACAAATATAATAAGGTCAACATCGTAGCTGCTTTTATTTTATTTTTTTTTCCAAATAATTTTTATTGTTTTCCACCAGTACATGTCTTCATTGCATTTTCAACAGCATTTGCATCAACACTTGATATTAATCCATATTTCCGTCATCTATTCGTACATACCCTTAGTAGTTTTTGTCTTTATTTATAATTCTTGTTTATTATCTATCTTTATCTATTTTATCTTGTCTTCCTTTCTTGAGGTTTCTTCTATTGTGGCGGCTTTTAAAAGGTCCCGTGGAGCCCCACAGAAAGCAGGATTCCCCCTCCCCCCCCCCGTCACTCCAGCTAAGCCTTATGGCAGCGGCTGGCAAAGAGGCCCCTCACACAGCACAATTGTCAACAAGAACAAGGGTGATCTGATCTGTTCGGAAGGCAAAATAAACTGTCAGCTGCAATTCAGCCTTCTGCATGATCGATCTGGTGTTCTCTCTGGCAGGGCTGCCTCTGAAGAGATAAAGCTGACAGCTCTTTTCTTCTCTCCTTGCTCGGAAGGGAGGGGGAAGATCCGGCAGCCCCAGACCGGCCATGGAGGTGGCTCACCGGCCCCAAAGGGATCTCCTCTCGGCTTTGAAGGGTGGGGAAGGTGCAAAACAGGACAGGACAGAGTTGGGAGGGACCTTGTAGGTCATCTAGTCCAACCCCCTGCCCAAGCAGGAGACCCAGAGGTCCTAGTGCAAGAGGAAGGAGAGGCCGGGCGGCCCCTGCCCCCCAAAGGAGCCTACCTCCTGCCAGAGGGTGGGGACTGCCTCCCTAGAACCCTTGGGGGGATTCTGTGCATCAGGGGAGGGGCAACTGAAACGCGAAAGGGCCTGGGCCGTGCCTGGGGGAAAAGCTATGCATCCCAGGCCCTTTCATGCGCCTTTCCAGAGCTTTCAGGCCGGGCGCAGAGGCCAGCATGGGAGCTCCAAGACAAAAGGAAGGACCGTCCCATGAAAACCCTGGTCTTTGCAGGCAACACGAATTGTGCCCTGGCGTCCTGTCCCACATCCAGGCTCTGCCCATCCCAGGAGCCTCCTAAGTCTCCCACCAAGCGGACTTTCCCTTGGAGACCCCTAAAGCCACTCCTGGAGCAGATGGCTGGGCCCACCCCCCCACACCTCTTTTCCCACACGGCCTCAGAGGTTGGTGGGTTCCTTCTGCGGATAAGCCCTGCTGGCCGGGCACTGGTGAAAGGATGGTTGGGACCCCCGTCAAAGGCCCTTTCCCTCCTCTGGGGGGGGCTGTCATTGCAACACAAGAAAGGTCTTGCTGGCTAAGCCAAGCGTTGAAGTCGGGGGCTTGGAAAGAGCCGGGGGGGGGCATGCCTTGTAGTAACCCTGAAGGGGGTGCAAATTCAGGGCAATTAGCAACGGAGGGGGCAGCTGAATTTGGGGCCCTCTGCTGTTTTCAAGTGGCCTCCAAAGGCAGCTGGTGGAGAGATTTTGTGGGGCTCTCCAGACATGGCCACTTTTAAGACTTGCGGACATCAACTTTTGCTGGCTGGGGAATTCTGGGATTTGAAGTCCACAAGCCTTAAAGTGGCCAAGTCTGGACAGCCCTGCCTTCGAGCCAAGCCTGGAGTCGGCAGAGCGCAGCCCCCCCACCGCCTCACTAGCCTGGGTTTCTTTCAGCCCAGGTGCCGCCCGGTAGTTGCCAGCCCTAGATCGGCCTCTCCTACACTCAGCGCTGAGAGGCTGCACTGGGTCCCTTTCGGTGAGCTGACTTCCCAGAAGATCCAACGGGGTCCTTCCACCCGTGTCTGCTGGGTGTCGCTCTTGCTCCAGCTGTGGAACCAAAGCGCTTCCCAGCTCTCGGGGCTTGGCGAAGAGAGCCGTCCTTGGACGGGAGAGAGGAATGGCGGGTCAAACGCTTCCACGGGGGACGACGTGCCGCTGCCTCGTTTCAGAGGCACCGAGGAGCCAGTGGCGGAGGAGGACGCGCACACGCAACTCCCTTCTTGGGTTCTGCAAATCCAGGCTGAGACGACCGTCCCACCCACCCCCACCCCCAGGGCCCTGGCTGACCTGAAGGTTGAGGGGAGAAAACAGCCTCGCTGCTGCTTCTCTTTAGCCTGTGTTTGTGTGGGTGTGTACACGTGTGTGGGTGTGTGAAGTCGCTTCCCAGCGCGCTCAACACAACCCTTCCTCAGAGCAAAGCGCTCTTCCGAAGTCCTTCGCTGCCTGGTCTTTGTCTCTGCTTCCGAGGCAGCATTTGACACCCCCGCCCCCGTTGAAATGCCCAGGTAAGTGTGGGTCCCTTCCACCCCCCCCCCCCCCCCCCCCCCCCGCCGCGGGCACGATCCTGGCTCTTCCCTTCGTCCACGGAGCGCCTCTCCGGAGCCCCTCGGCTTCCCTGCCCCGCGTTGGCTCAGGCGGCTGGCCAGAGGGGCCCTTGTGTTTGGGGGTCCTTCCTCCTCTTTCCAACCGCAGCGGTCCCTCGGCCGGGCCAGCCTTGCAGCGCATCTCTGGGCCTGTCCCCGCGCACCTCGGAGGCGGCGCCTGGGATAGCGCTTCCCTCCTGGCCGGGACGGGAATGAGCCCTTGGGACCGCCGGGGAGGCTGGTCCACAGACCGCCCCGGCCGGGCTCTCTTCTTCTCGGCCCAAATCTTTCTCCAAACGGACCGTCTCTGTCCGGCTGCCTCCACCCACCCTGTGCTCGGCAGGGGCTGAGAAAGAGGGAGGGGCCGGGCGAGACCCCCAGCGCTCCTTCAGAAGACGCCCGAGGGGTCCCAGCCCCCCTGAGCAGCCGGGCGTTCTTGGGAGTTGCCGAGGTTTGCTGGCCCCTGCAGCGAGCTGGGAAGGCGGCCGAAGGGCGGAGGAGCCGAGTCGGAGGCTCGGCCTGTGTGCGCACTCGAGCCTACAATTCAGGTGGGATAAATGGGATGAGATTTTTATTACGCTCGCAGAGCAGCGTAATGGAGAGGATAATTTGATAAGTGCCTCATCCACTCTCCGCGGAAAACCGCTTTCCTGGAAAAGCGAGAAACGGGGGAAGCCCCAAGCAGCCGGAGCGGCTTTCAGCGGTGCGCGGGCGGGAGCGAAGGTGGCTCGAAAGGGGCTCGCCGGCCTTCAGCCCTGGCGCAAGGCCATACTCTCTCCGCCCAGAGAGCCTGGAGATTCCCGCCGGGCGGAGGGGGGCCCGTCCTGCCGGCAAGAGGGGGGAGGGGGCTGACAGGAGGGGAAAGCTGGCAGCATCTGGAGCAGCTTCCCAGGGCTGCCGAGGAATACCGGAGCCCACTTGGGGAGAGTCATCCCTCCCACCCCAAAAGCCGCCTCCACTTGTGCAGGCTGAGGTTGTCGCCCCTCCCCCCACCCCCCAGGCGGAGCTCAGAAGCTCCTCCGGCCCCGGGGACGGGGGTCCTTGCAGCTCTCCAGTCTCCCCTCCCCCTTTCAGAATCCCTTGGCTGGAGACCAGAGACCTCTGGCCATGGGGAGGAGGTGGGAGCTGGAAGGAAAAGGCTGCCCCCTGTTGGGGTGGCTGATGAATGGGGAGCCTCCTGGGGGGGGGGGCAGACGGGGAGGAAGCAGCAGGGGGCTGCAATTGAGAGCCTGGTGCACTCTGAGCCGGGCAGTTTTCCGGCAGACCTTTCTTGCTCAGCACTGATGAGGTTACCTAGTTGGGTAGTGAAACTTCTGCAAGGAAGCACCCTTCACTGACACACACCTCTGTGTGTGTGTGTGTGTGTGTGTGTGTGTGTGTGTGTGTTGGGGGGTGGGATTTGCCCTGTCCTCATCCTTTGAGGCAAGAGGCCAGGCCAAGGGTGGGACGTGGGGAGCTGAAACGGAGGGAGGCCGACCCCTGCCCCACCTTTTCCCAAGGGGTGGGGCCTGTCTTGCACGTCTTTGGCAGGAGGGCACAGGGAGGGCACGGCCTCTGACCAGGGGGAGCCCCCCCTGCCCCCCAGCCAAGCTCCTCCCCCTCCAGCTGCTGTTTTCCACCAGCTGCAGAGCTCGCTCCCCCTCCTCCTCTGGGCCGGCCTGGGTTTTCATTTCATCCCGTTTGTTTGAATCAAATACATTTCCCTCTTTTTCCCAGCAAACATCCAGCACCTGGAGCGGCATCAGAGCCCAGCTCCAAAAACACCAGAACTCTGCTTCCATCTCAAATGCCATCCCTGTAGCAACTGCCGGGGGCTTGGAGGCAAACCAGGCTGTGGGTCTGGGGAAGGGGGGGGGAGGCGGCTTTCCCCATCCTCTCAGCCATTTGTGGGGGGGAGGGGGGGTGGGGGACCAGCAAAGGTCTCGGCTTCCACATTTTATTATTAGTGCACCAATAAAAACAATTGCCTTTACGGGCTATTAAAGGCTTTGACAGACAAATGGGAATGGAAAGGCTAACCAGAGAGTCTGTTTTATGGAAGCCATTTCGGTCCTGGGGGACTAGCGAGGTTTCTGGCCGAGGTTTCCCTTTCCAGCCGGGCTTCCTCCCTCCGTCCTAATTCAAGAGCAGCAGCAGCAGCAGCATCCTGGGGTCGCCAGTGGTCTACATGCCACTTGCTCCGAAGGCGGAAAGTGCTGCCTCCTGGCTTCCTTTGGGCCTGGTTTCGGCTTTTCTGATTATTGGTCACCGCAAAAGTCCCTGCAGTGCAGATCCCCTTGGAGGGCCCAGCAGGCTTTTCAAGAAGGCAAACGGGGAAACGGGGAAAGGGCCCCCCAGGGACAAACTTCTTGGGCTCCAAGCCGACCAGACCGCCGGCTTCTATTCTTCTGGCTTCGGGCTTCGGTTAACCCGGCCGGCTGGAGAGACGCAGCCGATGTTGGTGCCTCTCACTCCCCAGTTGGTAAGGCCCAACTGTTGTGTCCATCACATGCTGGAGCCCCTCCCTGTTGTAGGGTGCGACCCCAGAGCCCGAGACCCATGAGCTCAGATCATCCCTTGCCCAGTGGGAGGGGGCCTTGGAAGGAAGGAAGGAGGGGGGGCTTTCGGTCAGGAAAGGAAGCCCTGGGCCAGTCGGAAGAAGCAGCCCTCTGCCCGCTCGTCTCCTGCCGAGGCCAGGTGGCTAATCAGGAGAGCCCCACATTTTGGAAGGACACTAAACTGCCACCCCTGAACGTAAAGTTCACGTGATGGGCGCCATCCTCACCCCTGTCCAGGAGGGGCACACGGGGCCTTCTCTTACAGCCCCTCCAGCCCCCCCTTCCCCCCCGGCCGGCTGCCCAATGCCAACCTTTGCGAAGGAGCAGAGAGAGGTGGAAATCCACAGTTGTGATCCAACAGCTGCTATTCTGCTTTGCCACCTGTCACCCAAGGTGGGGTCTGCCAGCCTTTGACCTGGAGCACTTTTCATGCCCCCACCCACCTTGGCTGCCGGTTTCCTCCCAGCCTCCAGATCAGGGGTCCCAACTGGGCCTTTGGGACAACCTGGGTGGCTGAGAGGGGTCCAGAGAAGGTGGGGGGGGGCGTGCTTTTCACTGAGGGCAGAAGAGGCTGCACACGGGGCCCCTCCTGTTTCAGCCCCAACCTGAACGGAGCGGGCATCCAGGTTTTCATCTGCGGAAGAAGAGCGGGGCTGTCATTGGCCTCTTTAACAGCAGGGCCCCGGGAAGTGGGGGTCTTCGGAGCCCAGCCCCCTCGGGGCAAGACCTTCACCGCAGCAGCGTCGCACGGCCGCTTCCGGGCATTAGGGCTGGAACGGGGCCTTTCGTCCCAACCGGGCCTGCTCAGTCTCTCTCGGAGAAAAGCAGACAGGGCCGTCTCCCGCAGGCCGTCGGACGCGCGTGGCACTTGACGCTTCGCACATAAAATTGCTCAGATTCACACTCAGCTCGACGCGGCTCAGACAAGATCCCATGAGGTGGCCGGCAACGTCTGGCAAATCGACCCGGCCGTTGTTGCAGCTGGTGGCGAGAGGAAGCGAGGGGCTTTTCTACAACAGCTGGCCCAGCCCCCACCCGGCTCCTTCAGGCAGCTGAGACGGGGGGGGGGGGCTTGAAAGAGGCCCGGGGCTGCTTCTTCGAGCCTTCCCCTTCTGCCTGGGGAGCTTAGCAGAGCTTCAGCTGGAGAGCAGCCCGGACGGACGGGGTGGATCCTGGCGCTTTGGGGCTTATGGGTTGCCACGATGTAAAAAGGAGGCTGAGAAGACCAAGGAAGAGGATGAGGGGACGGGGGACTAAAACCCAGGAAGAGCGGTTGCAGGAACTGGGCTTGGCTGGCCTGGCGAAGGGGAGGACTAGACGCTAGCAGCCTTCCGGGGTTTGAGGGGCTGCCCCAGAGAAGGGCGACTTCTTTCCCAGAGCCCCTTCTGGAGGCAGAACCGGAAGCAGCCTGGGAGGAAGGAGGAACTTCCTACCAAGGAGGGCAATTACGCAGTGGAACTGCTGGCCACCAGAGGTTGTGGGGGCTCCCCACGCAGGAGGTTTGCAAGAAGAGACGGGACAAACCCCTTGTCTGGAATGGTGCGGGGGCCTCCTGCTTGAGCAGGGGGTTGGACTAGAAGACCTCCCGGGTGCCTCCCCACTCTCCTATTCTGTCATTTCAGGATGTGGGCTTGCCATTGGTCAGAGGCTGCCTGGCACTCTGGTGGTGGACCTTCCTCAAGATTTGGACGGTGGGGATGTGACCTCGCCCCCCCCCCTTGCACAGTTCTTTGTGGCCTTTAGCTGGGCAGGGTGTGTCCCGGACCGTTTTCAAGGACAGGGCACCACGTCCTGATGGCTCCGCTCCGTTTGGAGCTAATGGTTGGAGCTGGTAGAGGAGCAAAGCAGCCAGATTCCCTGGTGGCTCTGGAGTGTTGGGGATGCCCCATTTCGCAGCTCCATGCCCAGCCAGAGGTGCCGCCGAGGGTCCTGATCCACACTCGGCAGGCTCTGGGAGGCTAGAAGAGCAAAGGTGTGACTGGAGCCCCTTTCTGGACTCCCCGGAAGCCTCTCCGTGGCTCGGGGGTCTCTGCCCACGTCTGGGGACTACTTGGGCCTCTTTGTGGAGGGGGCAGCCACAGTGGGTCTTGCCCACCTTGTGTAGGGCAGCAGGATCTCCTGGAAGGCCACTGGGGGACGGGCATCGGGCCCAGATGCTTGCCTGCCACCTCAACCCTCCAGGCCCCTTTGCGCTTCACCTGCAGAGCCCTGAAGGGGTCGCCCCCTTTTCCCCTTGGGGAACCTCCCCCCAAGAGAGCTTGCCCTTCGGTGCAGCACCTGGGGAGGGAGGGGAGGCAGAAGGGGCCCCTCCAGGATGGCTGGCTGGCTGGCTGCCCCATGGACCGGGCACTGCCTGAGGTCCAACCGGTCCCCACGACCTTCCTGAGGGTCAGGGGAGCAGCTGTGCCCCCCTGGGCGTTTGGCCTTGAAGGGATGGTCAGTTCACCCTTCTGGCTCTTCAGGGTGCCTCGGTTTCACACTTTGGCCTTAAACAGGCAGTTGTTTCGAATGAGTAAAATGATTTTCCCCAGCACAGTTGGAATCTTTTCTAGTTGTTGCAAAGCAAACGGGCCAATAAATAAAGAAAGGGTGGCAGCACTCACCCCAAGGGGGCCGGCTGGAGGGGAGGCAGGAGCCCCAGACAACACTGAGGAAGCCCCCCCCCCCCCCGGAGGTCCTCCTTGCCCCCTGCCCCCCCCAATCCAAGGGCCCTATTGGAGAAGGGCCTTTGCAGCTGCCCCCTGGAGGAGGATCCCTGAGGATTGGGGGGGGTTCTCAGACTCCCCCCAGACGTTTATCCTTCTTCCAGTGCGGCCTCCCTTGGGGTGGGGAGCGGGGGGGGGGCAAGGCTGGGCTGGCAGATGCTGTGAAGCCTTTGAACTTTCCCTCCGGAGAAGGCCAGGAAACCCTTGGATTTGGCCCATTGGCCACTCCATGCCTCCCTGGTGCCTGATGGGCTCCGGAGTGATGCTCTGGAGCTGAGCTGGGGGAGAGGCCGGCTGTGCATCCTTGCCCAGAGTGGAAACGTGAGCAGCCGAGCCTGAAATTTCCTGGCCAGGCCATTTATCGAGCGTTACCTTCCACGCACCACTGCAACCTCCTTTCTGAAGGGTGAGAAACCCCTTTGCTCCCCCTCGGCTGCTTGTTTCCAAAATGCCAGCTCGGATCACGCTCAGCTGCCAGGAAGCAGCCCAGGCCTGCAGCTGCTGGCAGCAGGGAGGACTCACCGTCCAGGAGAAGCCAGGAGGTCTCTGGGGGCGGGGGGGGGGAGGAGGGTCACCCTCCCTTCTCAGCAGCCCAGGGGCGCTTTCCCACACAGACAGGCAGTGAGGGAGGGACCCCTTCGCACAACCGAGGCTTCGGCTTTCAGGAATTCTGGGACTGGAAAGCTCAGCTAAAGAGAATCCCCATCCCACCCCTCATTTCTCTCTCTCTCTCTCTGTGTGTGTGTGTGTGTATTGGGCAACTCAGCTGCTCTTTCTGGAACAAAACCCTCCTACCTATTGCTGCTTGTCCAGTCCCAAGGACCAGGCTGCTGACCTCTGGCCCTCTGGCCACTTGCAAGCCTTTCCTGGGGAGCCACCTCTCTGGAGATCCCAGGACGACGCAGCAGAAACGCCTCCGATGCAGTGAAGCGGCTGCTTCTCTGCAGGTTCAACAATTCCTCCTTTCGTTGCCTTTGGGGGTTGTTTGTGCCAAAGCTTGCGGGGTCCTTCTTTGGCCCTTCGGACTGCCTGCCGGAGTCTTCCCAGGGAGGCCGGCAGTTTCAGGCAAGGCCGGAGGTGGGGACCCCACTCCCAGCTATCCCCGTGCAATTTGGACAGGCGGACCAATTAGGAAGCCTGAAGCTAAAGAAATGCAATGATAATCACCGACGTAACCTGAGGTTACACCTCCGTAATGAGCAACCTACCCCAACTGCTCAGTTCCTTGTTTATTTACTCTGCCCTGGTTTCCTGGGCTTTGGGCGGCTCCGAGCAGCAGCCTAGAACCCCCTCGCGGCCCTGGGTTTGAAGGAACGGGCCCTCCGCAGTCTGCAACGCCTCTTCTGGTCCACAAAGCATCATTTCATGCTGGGAAGAGTGTCCTGACGAAGGTGATGGGCTCCGTTCCCAGACCAACGTTTAAGAGGTGTTACCTGCGACTTTTGAATTCTGGTATCAATTGAAACTGCCAGGTGGGACTCAAGAGCCAACCGCAGCCCCACCGTCCGTGATGGCTGCCCCTCCCAGCAGCCTCCACTTCACCTGGGCAGCTGTCCATCATCCCACCTGCGGCAAGGTGACTCTCTTGAAGCCACTTGCCTTTGGGGGAGCTGGGTGTGTGTGTGAAGGGGCAGCTCGAGCCCCGGAGAAGCGTCAATGTCGTCCGAGTCCTTTGAGGAGGGAGGGCGGCCGACCTCCAAGCCGCCTGGCCCTTCTTGCCGGATGACGTGATCCCTCGCAAATACTTTTTGGGGTAAGGGCTTCCTGGCTACTTATTGGAGGAACAGCAAGCCCAGACCGCAAAAAGATCCGAGAGAGAAAGTCTCCAAGTCCACCCAGGAGGAGGGGCAGGGGAGCCTCGGGCCCCGGGACGTCTCCTCTTCATCGCTGGGAACTCTGCCGAGGCTTCCTGGTGGCTTCCTCGGCTGTTTCTCCGCAGAAGGTCCGGCCCTTCCTGGAGGGGTCAGGGGCCGCCTGCCCCCCACCTGGCACCTCGGGAGCTTCGGGCCTTCTTCCTCATGGGCTGTGCCTCCCGAAGGAAACCTTCCCCTCTGCCTGGAAATGCAAACCCTCTTCCCGCCGGGAGGGCAGATGGTGTGTTCCCTTCACATCCCTATCAAGTCACAAAGCCCCCCCCCCCCCCCCCCCAAGCCCGGAAGAGGAAGGGGGGGGGGGAGAAACCCCCCCGGGGCGCGCGGGCCGGGGGGGGCCCCTCCTGGGGCCGATCAGAGGGGCTTCGCCTGGCCGACCTGCTCCTCCTCCACGGGAGCGCCAGGAAGACGGTGGCAGCAGAACCCAGCAGGCGGCTGAGGAGCCCATCCGAAGCTCGTGAAGGTCCTCTCCTGGCTGCACTTCCGGCCCCCAAGGCTTCCTGGTCTTCCGCAGGGGCCAGCAACAAGGGCGTTCCAGGGAGGCGGCTGGCCTCTTCCCCGCAGTCTTCTTGGAGGCCGAGGTCCTTGGGCCCCGCAGCCCTTCACTCCGCCGGGCCCGAGGGGGGCTGTGGGGGAGAGAAAGAGAAAGAGAACCAGTGAGAGCTCAGGGCATCCTGTAGCTGCGGGAAGAGCCCGGGCTCTGGGCCGGCCCGAGGGGGGCTGTGGGGTTGCCGCTGGACCCAGCCCAGAAGTCTGCCTGGCTTGGAGGGAGGCCCGGAAAGGAGGCGCCGCCGGCTATCCCAAGCCTGGGTGGTCCACCAAGGGCCCCCTGAACGCCCTTTTCCTGGGCCTGCTTTCCAGCCCCAGCCTCCCAGGGGGCCAGACAGGCCCTCCTGCCCTGGGCTGGGGGCCCCCCCCCCCCGCCCCCAGGCCTGCTCTGCCTTCCCTGGGCTGTTAGCTCTGCTTTCTGACCTTTACTCCCCTTTGGAGGCCCAGCTGTGGGCGGGGGGAGGCTTCGCCCCTAATCATCACAGATTAATCGTTTGATTTAGCGCCCAATCATGGCTCCCCCGGGAGCTTCTCACTCCTCACCAAGCGGCGCTCCCGGCTCAACACTGCGCAGCGCCCAAGAGTGGAGGAGGGGAGGCTGCTGGCGGGAGTCGCCTGAGCGCCGGTCACAGCCTCAGACTGGCGACCGAGGGGTCTCCCTTGTCACCCAGAGCCCCGGGAGAGAAACAGGATGGTGGGACGCAGCGCCAGCTAACAATTGTGGAAAGCCAGCTGCCAGCCCAGAAGGGAACCCCCATCCCAGGCCGGGCCTGGCCGCTCCGTGACAGCCGCGGGAGCCGGGCGCAATCAAGCAGCAGAGCGCGAGTGGGCCTCCCGGAGCGAGGCTGCAAATGCACAGTCAAAGCGGTGCCAGCCGGCTGGCTGACCCCTGGCCTTGCCCGGCTCCCTCCCCTCAGGCCAGCCCAGGAGGGGGGCCTGACCCGCCCCATCCCCGCACACTCACACACCCACACCGCCAAACATCCCACCCCAGTTGGGGCAGCTTCCTGTGGGCTGACAGCCTGGCCCGGCCAGTTTGCTGCCCTCCTTCCTCGGGGTCTCCATTCAAAGGGGCTCCCGCTGGGCCATCCCTGTGGGGCGGGGGGAAGTTAGGGCCCTTTGGCTGGGAAGAGGGCAGCGCCTGCAACCATTTGACCCAACCTCTCCTTAAACTGGAGCAACCGCCAGAGTCGGAGCAGTTGAAATGGCTGGTTCAGAGCCCAGGAGGTTCTTCCACCGAAGAGGTTAAAGAGTAAAAAGGCCCGGAAAGTCAGTTCTTCGTTCGGCTTTCTCTCCCACACGGGCCCCTGGCCTCTAGCGTGTCCCCACCCAGCCTTCCCCCGGAGGGGCACAGAGGGGACGTGGTTGGGCACCCCTCTTCTGGCACCGGTCTCCAGGATAAATGGCCCGATGCTGCTGCGGTTTCACCACGAATGGGTAGAGACAGCACGCCGAGAAGTTCGGGGTTGGAACTCTGATTTCTCCTGATGTGGGTACCCTGTTCCCAAGCACCAAGTACCACGGCTTCTACTAGGAATAGGGGCTTACGGTATCGGGGTAGTGATAGCGGTGAGAAAAGACTGAAAGCGGGAGGAAGGGGAGGAAGCCAGGGATTTTTATACAGGAAGGATGAAAAAGCCACGGATCTCCATAAACTCTAGAGATGCTCTTTCTGGCCCAGGTGGAACACACAGATACAGATTAACAGAGTCGGAAGGGACCTTGGAGGTCCTCTAGTCCAACCCCCTCCACCCAAGCAGGAAACCCTACGCCATTTGGGGCCGAGGGCCGCCCAGCCTCCAGGGGTGAAGCTCCCTCCGCTTCCAGGGGCAACTCCTGTTCCCTGGGTTGTGCCCGGAGAGGATGCAAAGGGTGCTGCCCAGCTGCAGGGTCCTCGGTGTGGCTGACCAGCCTAGACAGAGGGAGCAGCGCCTTCTCCTCCTCTCGACGCAATACTGTGGTTGAGGCAGCCAAGGATTGGCGCATCCCATCCCATCCCATCCCATCCCATCCCTGGTTCACTTCCAGTTTGGGACCCGCGGAGGCCCCCAGAGGCAGCCCCCCCCCGCTCCACCCAGAGCTGGCCTGCCTGGCCCACAGCTCCGTTCCTGCCATTCCGACAGCTCGAGTCTCCCGTCACGTAAAGAGGGTGAAGGTGTTGGAGGCTAAAACCTGGGAGGAATTGAGGTTGCAGGAATTGGGGCCGTTTCGTCTAATGAAAAGAAGGACCGGGGGGGGGGGGGGGGGGGGGGGGGGGTGTTTTGTGGGGGGGGGGGGGCCGCCAGAGAGGAGCGGGGGGGGGGAGGGGTCGGCCTCTTCTCCAGGGCCCCCCGAAGGCAGCAGGACAAGAAGATGGAAACTAACCCAGCAGAGACTGGCAACCTGCAACTAAGGGGGAACCTCCTGACGGAACAGTTGAGTGGGGTGAAGTTGGGGTCGCTCCATCTCTGGGGGCTTTGAAGGAGGGGCCAGGCAGCCCTTTGTCCAGAGTGGTAGGGGGCCTCCTGCCTGAGTAGGTGGTCGGACTAGGCCTCCAAGGCCCCTCCCCCCCACGATTCTGTGAAGACCTGGAAGTTTTGCTATCGGCCCTGCTTTGCCCGGTGGCTTGATGCCCCAGCCAGGGGTGATTCTGCAAAGAGGCCTTGGGAGAGGGAGGGAGGGAGGGAGGGTGGGAGGGAGGGGTGCTCCGTGGTGGTCTAGTCCTACCGAGGACCTGAGCACCACACGGCCACCTCACCCCCAATGCAACCTTCCGCCTGCCCGTCTCCAGCAGTCCTGGATGCCCCACAAATCCAAGCTGTGGCATCTGAGGGACGAGGCCCTTGCAGGCAGGGTGACCGAGGGACCCAGCTCTCTCTCCCACCCGAGGCCCCCACAAGGCAGGCAGGCAGGCTGTGGGACGGAGGAAGAACCCGGCCCAGCTTCAGCCCTGGCTGGAGACCGAGAAGCTGAGCTCGCTGGCCTACCTCCGGCCGAGGAAACACTTTGGGGAGGCTGCCCATTCATCGGCACGGAGGCCGCCTGCTCCCCGCAGCCCCCTCCTTGCAGTCACCCTGACTGGTTTGATGAGGGTGATGAGGAGATACAGGCGTTACTTTGGAAAAGCCTCGCCTTCATCGTGTCCGTCAGAAGGGCTGACCATCAGCTCCCCAAAGGCCCTTCCCGGGGCTCCTAGGAGAGTCCAGAATGAACTGGGGAAAATGCAAGAGGCCTGGCTCAGTGCCAAGGCAGCCCCAATGCAGAGACAGGAGGGGGATATACACGCCGTCTTTGAAGCCCTTAACTCTCTCTGCAGGCCTCCGTGGCTGGGGGTTTCCCCCCTCCCGGGGTAGAAGGCGCAGTTCTGCTGGTGGAGCCGGCTCAGACCCCACAGAGACACTTTGAAGCGGTCCTCAGTTGACCCCCCTTCTCTTAACCGTGGGCCAATTCTCCAGGCCAGCTTCCACAGCGCCACAGGTGAGCCACTCTAGGAGCTGAACACGGAAACTGCCCACCAGCCATCTGTGGGCAAAGCCCCGGGATCAGACGCCCCTCTGGCAGCGATCTCCACGGTTGGTAGTCCTGTATCGGTAGAGAAAGTCCCCGAATTATCCCAGTCTTTGGGGGAACAAGGATCCATTCCTCAGGAGCTTAAAGTCACCTCCGTCCCATACCTGCACAAGAGGAAGGGCTGCCAACCAGTCAGTCCCAAGGGGGCCTTCCCAAGAGGCGGCTGGGCTTTCTCTGGTTTTCCTTGAAGCTGAAGAGATGAGGAGTGAAAGGTCTTCAGCTGCCTCTTGAGAAAGCACCTTTGGGACCGCCATGACACGGATGTGACCGAGAGTCTCCAGAGACACCTGTCAACGAGTACTTGACAACCACGGAGGAGTCTCGTTGCTGTCCATGCCAGGACAGACCCTTGCAAGATGCTTCACCTGGAGATTGGCCAGAGTCCCAGCGGGGCTTCCCAAGAGCCTGTGGGACCATTGACATGATCTTGGCTACGTTCCAACTCCTGGAGAAGCTTCAGGGGCAGAACTGTGGACTCCATATACAATCCTTGGGGACCTCACAAAACACTTCAATTCTGTTGCCTCCCCCCCCCCCCCCCCGGTTGCCCCGGGGGGCTGGATAAAGTACCAGGCACTGGAGTTCTCTCTAGAAGAGGCCTCCCATCACTCTGCACACGGCTGGCGGGAGCGCAGACCGGTGGGCAGAGCCTGTCATGTGTACGCCGGACAAGCGGGCGCCCAGGCGGCTCCTTTCGGGGAACTCTGGCCTGGAAGATGCCCTCACAGAGGGCAGAAGGGACACGGCTAAGAGCCACCAACGGCCTCCCTCTTGACACAGACACAACCGCTGGGCCACTCTAGGGATAGAACCGCTCAGCCCAGCCCGGCCTCCTCCACAAGCAAGGCTCACCGAGGAAGCACAACGGGAGGACAAGCTGTGTCAGTCTAGAGAGTGCATGAAGTGCCATGTCCACACCTACGCTTGCCCAATGAGTGCCAAGACGGTCCCTGCCCGAATTGGCCTGCCCGATCGCCTTCAGACATTCCAGGCTTAGTTTTGATGTGTTGAGATCTTCATCCACAATGATGGACGGACAACAACAAATTGTTCAGGACCTCAGAAAGATGTTGAGACGACCTCCTTCCTGCTACTCTGGTGCAAGTGGAGGCAAAGGGGCATAAACCACCAGACATCGTCTCTTCCCTGAGGTTCAGGCGCTGGCAGCGAGGAGAAGCTCACCGTGATGGGCGCAGCTTCCCCAAGTGAAGCCAAGCGATGCACTGAAGCCCAATCCACAAGACATCCCATGCAGCCAAGCCTCAGCCCCCGCCGGCCCCCGCGGTGTCTTTGCCAGGACTCGGTGGGTCCGTGCCAGGCATTGCAGGGGTTCCTTACTCAGCCGCCCTGAGGGCTTTTCCTGCCCATCACAGCTCCCTCAGCATTCATGGTCCCAACTACCCAGGCCTTTCCCAGCTGGGAATCAGAGCTGGCCTGAGACCGCCTGGGTTGCCCTTGGGTAGGACTCTGGAGGGTGGGGAGGCGGGAGGGAGGGAGCCCCGGTCCTGCTGGACCCCTCAGAGGCCTTTGATTCCTGGGTCCAGGTTCCTTCTGGACTGACTAGGAGGGAAGATGCGGGTGACTATTTCCTGACTGCCGGAGCGATTCATCAGGGGAGAGGCTGGCTGGGCGCTCCATCATTCGAGGTCTTCAAGAAGAGACTGGGAAACCACCGGTCCCCTGCTTGAGCAGAGGGTTGGACTAGAAGACCTCTAAGGGCCCTTCCGTGATTCTGTAATCCTATTATTCTGTCCATTGTCATGCCGTAGTCCACCCTATAAGGGTCACACAAGGGGCCCCCCTGCAGCTTCAGCGGAAGCCCCTGGGGGAGAGGCTCCCTCCACCTGCCAGCGCTGCATCTCCCCCTCGGGTTGGACAGCAGAGGCGGGAGGACTCAGGCAGCACCTGGAGGCAGGAAGGGGCAGGAGGGGCCCAAACCTGAAGCAAGATGGAGGCTTTCCAGACTCAGGAGCCACCCTCGACAGGCAAAGAGGAGCCCTCAGCCTCCTCCTCCTGCCTCTGGCAATGCCTTGGCTCATCCGGGGCCACTCGGACATCCCTTCCCACATCAGTCCACAGGGGGAGGGCAGGACCCTGCCCCACCTGCTGGGATGCCCTCCAGACAGACGTTTCGTCCTGGCACCCAGCCGTTCCTTCTATTTCCCCCCCCCCCAGCCTTTGGTCTGGGGATTGGAGGGAACCGGGGTGCCACGCTCCCCATCAGGGGCAGCCCGCACCTTCTTCCGCACCCCCAACAAGAAAGCGCCCCCTGCCTCCTCCAGGATCTGCAACAGGCTCCCCATCCTGGCAAAGGGCTTGGTCCGGGCTGGGTCTTTGCATCAGCCCAGCTGAGAGCAGCTTCTTGGCCAACTCTGGCAAAGCCCACAAGCTCAGCACCCAAGGATCCCCACAGCGGAAGGGGACATCTCGCTGCAGGCAGCTCGCCACGGCTGATTCACCACGGCCAACTTGCTGAGAGATAACTCAACTCCGTTATTTGAAATTGTCTAAAAAAGTATTTTAATTTTTATCATTCACATTTCATCTTGTCCCTCCTTTGCCATTCTTTCTTTAATGATTCTATTGCACTATTTTTTTTTGATATTATCCTATTTCTTGTCCCTGGTGATTTGGCCGTGGTGAGTTGTCACAGACCCTTGCACCAGGGGTCTTCGGCTGGACAGGCTTCTGGCCAAGAGAAGCACAAGGGACCCGCCAACTGAACCCAGGACCTGGTGCTGTGGACATAATATATTTAAATATCAGCAAGGCATTCGACAAAGTAGACCACAACCTACTTCTTAGTAAGCTAGAAAAAAGTGGAATAGAAAGCACCACCACTAGATGGACTCGCAACTGGCTGGCAAACCGTACTCAAGGAGTAGCCCTTAATGGGTCTAAGTCTACCTGGAGGGAAGGAAGCAGTGGGGTGCCACAAGGTTCCATCTTAGGCCCAGGACTCTTCAATATCTTCATTAACGACTTAGATGAGGGAATAGAAGGGGAACTTACCAAATTTGCAGATGACACTAAGCTGGCATGAATAGCTAACTCCTAAGAAGATAGGCTCAAGATCCAGATGGATCTTGACAGACTAGACGGTATCTAACAAAATGATCTTGACAGACTGGGCGGTATCTAACAAAATGAAATTCAATGAAATTCAATGTAGAGAAAAGTAAAGTCCTACACTTAGGCAAGGAAAACCCAAAGGACCCATATAGACTGGGTGAAACCAGGCTCAATAGCAGTAACTGTGAGAGGGATCTTGGAGTCTTAGTGGACGACCAGCTAAATAGGAGCCAATGATATGCGGCAGCAGCCAAAAAAGCTAATGCAATCCTAAGTTGCATTAACAGAGGGATACAGTCAAGATCGAGGGAGATACTAATACCACCCTATAAAGCCTTAGTAAGACCACACCTAAGTACTGCATCTAGTTTTGTTCACCACATTATAAAAAAGATGTTGAGACTCTAGAAAAAGTACAGAGAAGAGCAACCAGGATGATGAGGGGACTGGAGGCTAAAACATACAATGAATGGTTGCAGGAATTGGGCCTGGCTAGTCTAGTAAAGAGAAGGACCAGGGGAGACAGGAGAACAGCCTTCCAATATTTGAGGGGCTGCCCCAGAGAGGAGGAAGGGGTCAAGCTATTCTCCAAGGCCCCTGAAGGCCAGACAAGGAACAATGGATGGAAACTGAACCAGGAGAGATTCAACCTGGAAATAAGGAGGAATTTTCTGACAGTGAGAACAATCCACCCATGGAACAGAAGTTGCCCTCGGAAATGGTGGGAGCGCCATCACTTGAGCCTTTCAAGAAGAGACTGGACTGCCATTTGTCAGAAATGGTGTAGGGTCTCCCACTTGGGCGGGGGGTTGGACTAGATGACCTCTAAAGTCCCTTCCCGCTCAATCTGTTATCTGGTGCCAATCAACCACCGGGAAGGGGACTTTCAGCCAGAAGGCCAAGTGTGGCTGGGCAGAGCCCGGCAGGGCCTTGCCCACCAAAGCAAAGTGGGCCTAGCAGGACAGGGTGTCAGGGCTCCCAGGAAGAAGCCCAGGCTGCGTCACAGGGTCCCTGCCACGCCGGGAGTGACATGGAGCCTCAGCAGGCGTCCGTGGAGGGCGTGGGAGGTCCTAACGTGGCACAGCCAAGCCCAGGCAAACCAGCCCCTTCCCCTTCCTGGCTGCTGCTGGGATTGACGAAGGGGGCCAGGTGTTGGGGCTCGGCCCCTCTGAAAGGCTCCAGGCCTTCTCGGAAGTCCGGTCTCTTCCTTGTGAGGAGGCTCTCGGGGCTCCCAGGGAAGAGCCAAAGACCTGGAGGACCGAAGGGCTGTGAAGGGAGGGGATACGGCCACCAAGTGGGCAATGGATGCTTGGCAGGCGAAGCAAGGGTGATGCGCCCGACTGGCACACCCAGGAAGGCTTTGCATCCATGCTGCTGGCTTGGCAGGCTCCCCCGCCCCGTGTCTTCTCCACTCCCCTCCCTGGGGACCCCCCTTCTCCTCAGCGCCAGGCGAGGCATGGGGAGGTCACGAAACGCAGGTGGGGAGGGGGCTGTGCGTCAGCAGCAGCCTCTTCGGGCCCCAGCCAGCTCCTTCCACCGCCGCCTGATTTATTGGTAGAATTGTTTTATTATGTAGGAATTAAAATTAATTGCATTTTTAGCAGCTGTGAACAATGGATATTTGTTGCACAACGTGTTATGGTTACAGACTAGTAATTTTATTGTTGATGATACTGGATTAATTGTTATGGATGGAACCGGCTGATTGTGCGGTGCTTAATGTGTGGCTCTGGATTCAGCTCATTCCTGTTAAATTTTGATGCATGGCTGTAATTCCCAGACTGGCTCAGGAGCGCCAGGAAACTGGCAAGCCCCCGAGTTTGCCCATCCATCAAGGCCCAAGGGAGGCTCCTCTGCCCGACTCCAGCATGTGGGCATCATTCAGCCTGGGGGCTGCTCCAGGTGGGCCCCCCCATGACTGCCACCGCAGCTGGAGGGTCCCCGAGGAGTCTTCTGTCTCCGCAGCCCTTCCTGCTTGCTGACCAACGTCCCTTCCCATGTGGGAATGAGGGTCATGACCCTATGCAGCCACAAAGGCTCGGCCAGAATCAAAGGAAAAGGGGGAGGACGCAGGGGGTGTTTTCTTCCCTTCCTCCTGTCAAATGTGGCGGCCCTGCAGGGAGCAACAGGCTGCATGGATGGACGGCACCAACCGGAACAGTTGGGCTGCACAACCAGGAGGGGCGTTTTCTAGGCAAGGGATCCCTGACGAGAGAGAGGAGGGGATGTTTTTGGAAGAGGCAACTCATGCATTTGACTTTGAGCTGAGTCCTGTGTGGGTCGGGGGCCAGCATGGGGCAGAGTCCACGGGAGGAAGAGGCCTCCAATAATGAGTGTGCAATTAAAGGAAGGAATAGGGTCAGGAGCCCGGCAGGTTGGGGTAGGGGGTGGCTCCCAGGGGCAGAATATGGGGAACAGAGAGAGAGAGAGCAGAGAGGTTTCTTAGACGTCTAAAGGCAGGAAAGCAAATACAATTTACTGCCAATAGCCATAAACATAAGAGCAATGCAGGAATGGAGGCCATGATCGATCTGAAAGGAACAGGCCAGGCAAACAGAGAGGAGGAGGAGGAGGAGGAGGAGGAGGAGGAGGAGGAGGAGGAAGAAGGCACTTATTTATTCCATTTATATGGGTTCCCAACTCAAATTCATGGCTCTGGGTTGCTAGCAACATTGTAAAACAAAACAAGAACAACAGACACATAAGGTAAAAAGAGAGCAACATCAACTGCACGACCAGCGCCCAGCTCCCCCGCACCCCTGGGTCTCCCTACTGGGGTTCAGGGTCTTGCAAAGGGCCCACAGGCTCATGGCCAATCTGACCTCGGGGGGAAGGTAATTCTGGGGCGGGGAGGAAAAGGAGCATCTCCAGGTGCCCCCGAAATGGCCCTTCCAAGCAGTCGTGCTCTTGGGCAGACCGAGGCCGCCTGGATCAGCCGCAGCCTCCTAGGGGAAGGAACTACAGGCCTGCCTGGAGACGCAAGGATGTACGAACATTTGTGTGAGAATACAAAGAGGAGGAAATAAGGCCAAGCAGGCTGAAGATCTGGACGGGGGTCCTCCTTAGGTCTGGCTGCAGAGCGAGACTCATAATGGGAAACTTTGCCCAGATGTTGGTTAGAAAACCAACCAATCTGAGGCTGCAAGATCCTAGAAACCCTCTGTGACCTTCCAGAGGTTGGAGAAGAGAGCAGGGCATCAGGGAAGAGGTGGCCAAAGGGGTAAAAACACGGCAAACTTTGGGGGAAGGTGGGTGGGTCGTCCGCAGAGTCCAGATGCTGTGGGAAAAGCAGCTGAAGCACAACCCCGGATTCAACCAGCCCAGGGAAGGGGGGGGGTGCCTCTGACGACCGTGGATGAACGCAAGGACCCGGGGACAAGCCAGCGTCTCCACGGATGCCCCGCTTGGGGACCTCCGAGGGACCCTGGGTAGCCGAGGGCCAGGAGAGCGAAGGGAAAGGCAGTCCTTCCGTCAACATGGGGGAAAGGCCAGAGGCTCTGGGTAACAGCAGGGGCCGATCAGCCTCAGATCCATACTCCAGAGCAGATCACTAACCAATGGGTTGCCGAGCATTTCGGAAAGAGCCACAACACGGCTTCATTAAGAGTAACTCAGGCCCGACTGGCCCCAATGCCTCTTCACAGAGCCACTGTCCCTGGTTTGTGTCTGTGGCAGGGCAGGGGCTACTCTTCAGCGAAGAGTCCAGCGTGACAGCTGGCTGGCGGTTAGCCACCATTATGCAGCTACAAAGCTGGCTTGTAATCAGACGCAAGGAGGGAGCCCCAATGGCTTCCACCTCATGCTGGAAAGACCCTCCGGTGGTCAGGAATGAGAGGGATTTGCCTGGGAAGCTCTGGCCCCTCCCGCTCTGGAGGACCAGCGGTCAGCCCCTGGGCTTCCTGTCCACTAGGCAGGAAGGGCCAGTCTCTTTGTCCTGTGGACGTTGCAGAGAGAGAGAACCTGCACAGAATGGACCCAAAGGCTGAGGAACATTGGAGAATCCGGAGGCTTGGGCTTCTCCTGCCCTAGATAAGCCCTGGATCAGGGAGTCCCAGAGGCCAGATCAGCTGGCCTTGGTTTGCTCAACTAGGATGCGTCTGTCCAAAGGTCCGAATCCCTCCTCCTTCTCAGGCCCCATTGCAGAGAATACCCAAGAAGCTGCTGCCTCCTTAAGTGTCAAGTGGAGAAGGAAGAACAGGCCTCTTTCTTTAGTTTCTTTATGGAAAAGCCACCGCAATCGGCTGCTATCACGTGCATTGTTTCAAGAGGCTTCCTTGGGGCTTTTGAAGAGATTCCCCCCCCCCCTCAACACCCCTTGGAAAACATTGATCCTTATGAATGGAAACCCACCTCGCTCTGAAGGCTGTTGCAGCCGCTCCTGCAGGAAAGTTGAGAAGGAAAACTCAGGAGAGACGGCTGTGGTCAGCCAGAGTGGAGTTGGTTGGTGGTTTCTCTTCTCCACCAGTCAGGTGAGCAGTTAGCCAGCCCTCTCCTGCCCCCAGCGCGAAGCCCTGCAAGGGCTGTCCCAGGGGCTTCTGCGGCTGCCCAGCCCAGCGGAGAAAGTGGGCAAGTCAACCACGGTTCACTCAGCTCCGACCGGAGGGGGGCGGGCCAAGAGGGCACCTCTTGCGATCCAGTGGAAGCCATTCCACTCCAAGGCCAACTGAAGGGCCCAGGTGGAAGAAGCAGTGGTACTAAAGCCCCCGCCCGCACCCCCTGCCCTTTCCTGTGGTCAGCATGGCCGGCAGGTGTCTCTGCCCACCTGGGCAAAATGTTTGATTCCCCACAGGTGAGGACAGGGTGCTCGGCTGCCTCTGAGAAAGGCCCCACCCCTTAGGCAGAAGGAACACTTCGGCAATCACATTTCACTCAACCGTCACCCCCCCCTCCATTCGGGCTCCGGCCAGCATCTGTGGCTGTGTTCCGAGGTGCCTGAAGATGCCCCTGGCAGATGCCCGCTCTCTTCCTCTGCCTGCCTGGGCTGCTCGGGGGTGGCACTTTGTGCAGGGAAGGAGGACAAAGCCATACCCGCAGAGGGTCCGGGCACCACACTCCAAAACAGAGAGGAGCCCAGGCCTTTGGCAGCCTGAGGGACCCCAGGTGGAGGCTGGCTAGCAGGGCGCCCACTCTCGTTGTCTCCAGGCTGGATCGGGGGCTCCAGGAGGACACGGTGGCCTCCCCTCGGCTTCTCTCCCTCAACTCCAGAGCTCCGTTGCAGGCCGCCCTTCACCTGTTGCCCCGAAGTGACCCCGGCTGGCCAGGTGGCATGTGTGAATTGGCCTCACTGGGCGAGGGGAGGGAAAAACCTCCGCGTTGAAACTGGGCCCTGACCGGCCCTGACTGGCAGGTTTCCCAGCCCGGCTCTAAAGCAGGAGCCTCTCCGGAGCTTCGGCGCGTCTTTTGCGAAGCTCTACCCGGAGTTTTGCGTCAAGTCGCCTCTCTCCCTGGCCCGAGTCCCGCCCGCTGAGTGGCAGGCGGAGGGAGAGGCGCGAAGGCCTCCGGCCCAGCGGGGCCTCCCCGTGGCCCCACCTGGGGGGCGGCCAGGCCCCTGTCCGGCGCGGGGAAAGCGCCTTCCTGCCGCGGGCGGGGCGCAGCTTCTCCCGGAACGCCGCAGCAGCCGCTCCTGCCGCCGTCGCGGAGCTGTCCGCGCCCGCGGTGCTGAAACTGACCGGGCGGGCGGGCCCTTCCCCGACCCTGCGGGAAGAGGCTCGCCGTTCGCTGCTGGCCCGACATGGCTGGCAGCCCCGGGCACGGCCCTGGTAGGCGGGGCGGGGCTGAGCCTGCCCAGAAGCTCCAGGCTGCCCAGTCCCGGGGGGGGGGGGGGGGGGGGGGGGGGGCGACCATATCGGTGAGGAGCATCGTGGGGGCGGGGAGGCAGGCTTTCCGGGAGAGCGCCAGGCGGGGCTGGCCCTGGGACATCGGGGGAGACTCCCTCGCGCCGGACAGAGCCTCAAGCGGACAAAGGCGTGCAGCGGCGGCGGCGGCGGCAGGCGAGTCCCCCACCCGCGGGAACTGTTCGTCGAGCCTGGACTAGCGCGTTTCGCCAGCCCCGCTCGCACCCCTCCCGCCCTCTCCAAATTCGCTGTTAGCCACAGGATCCCGACAGGAATTCGGGCGGCCTGGGCGGCGCGACACTCCCGCCCGAGCCCAGCGGCACCTACCTTCGGGGCGACGGATCCAACGGGAGAGGCGAGCGCCAGCGACGGCGACCCTGCCCACCTCTCTCTCCTGCGCCCTTGCCGGTGGATGCGCAAGGCGATGTCTCCGGCCCGTCCAGGAAGGCTGGGCCGGTGCAGGCTGCCCGCTGGAGCCCGACCCACTCGTCCGCTGGCCGAAGCCGTCTCTGCGGAGAGGTGTCCCCGCCTGGGCGCCGGGCGGCGGCAGCGGCGCTTCCACCCCGTCCGCTCCTGACCTGCATTGACGTCACTGCGTCACCAGGTTTCCCCTGGAAACACGGAGCAGCTAAAAATAGCAATCCGCCGAGTCAGCCCCGGAGAGGCAGCCAGCAGCCACCGGCCAGTAGAGTCGCCCTGGGCCGTCGAGGAGCGTTGGTGGGGAGGGGCTGGGTCCTGAGGAGGGAGAGCACCCCGATGGGAACCACGGGCAGAAGCCGGGCTTGAGGCTGCTAGCCCCGTCCGGTCGCTCTTGAGTCTCTTTGGGGGTAGGTGGCAGCTCCAGGCTGGCCGCAGCAGACGAACGTGGCGCCCTTCCCCAGCTGACCTCCGAGCAGCACTGGGGGGGGCTGCGCAGCCTCCTGGGCCTAAGCCAGCGGGAGGGGAAAGGCCCCCTAGGAAAGGTGAGGTGCTAAGTCTACCCGAGGGGGGGGGCTGTCAGACGCTGAGCTGCTCAGTGTTGGCGGCTCTTCCAAGGACCCCAGCAGGGCTTTGGGAGGCCAGAAGTCCTTGCCTGCCCTTGGGAGGCGGATGCCCACCCCTGCTGCTCCAGTGGCTGCCCGGCCCCAGGAGGGCTCTGGAAAAGAGCTTGGCTTAAGGCAGGGGAAAGGACCCCCCCCCCCATCAACCCTTCCCTTTCTGCTGCATCCCCACAGGGAAGGAAGGAAGGAAGGAAGGAGGGAGGGAGGGAGGGAGGGAGGGAGGGAGGGAGGAAGGAAGGAAGGAAGGAAGGAAGGAAGGAAGGAAGGAAGGAAGGAAGAGCCCTGGTGGCGCTGTGGTTAGAATGCCATATTGCAGACTAATTCAGCTCACTGCCAGGCGTTTGGTCCTGACTGGCTCAAGGTTGGCTCAGTCTTGCCTTCTCCCGAGGTCAGTAAAAGAGGACCCTGGTTGTTGGAGGCAATAGACTGACTCTGTAAACTAAGCACTCTGAAGGTGTACATCAGGGTCCTTGCTAAGTTCCCTCTGGAACCCCAGTGGGCAGCTGAGGAAGGGAGCATCCCAGGGGCACAGGGGGCACAGGGGGGGAGGCTCTGAACTGCAGCACGGCCTGCTTGACCAGCCTCAAGTGATGAGGAGCCCTTGAGAGCAATGATGGTGACTGCCGTTTGGGAGGCTGCCCTTTGGAGAGCAGTTGCGAGGGGACGGAGGCAGGAGTGGTGCTGCTGCCTGAGGCGGTGAGTGCAGGAGAGGAGCCCACGCAAAGGCTCTCCAAGCCACGGCTGCCCGCCTGACCCACGAGACCCCCTAATTATGCCCAAGTCTCTTTGGGGCTGTGCAATTCCCCAGCGAAGCAGCGATGGAAAACCTGGAGCCATGTTGCTTCAGAATCCACGGCCACGTGGCCTTACGAGGTTAGCCTAGTTATGAGGGGTCCCCGGAGCTCCCGGAGCTGGATTGTTTCCTCACAGGCATTTCGTTAGCCAACTAGGCAACACCATCAGTGCTGAGCGAGAAACGTCTGCGAGAAAACAACCAAGGCCAGAAAACCTCATTTCAACACTGAGCTACAAAGATTCTCCTTTATTAACCTAGTTACTTAGGCGGTTAACCCAGTTACCACACTGCCCCAGAGTCCTCAGGAACTAAGCCACCCAGAGGCACCCTGGGGTAAGAGGAGCAAGCAAATGATAAGCCCCATTTTTCAGGTGCTGCAGCTGCGGCTGCCGGCTTGCGAGCTGGTCGGAGGTGCCGAGTTTTTTCCCCCTTATGCTTTTTTAATTCAAGGTTTTCTTCCGCTGCTGGTTTTTCCAGTTGGATGCGTGCTAAATTATGCAGTTGCGGAACTAATGTTGCTACATCCTGAAAGCCGGGAGGAATCCCTCAAGGGCCCCCTTTCCCTCACCTGGGGGGGGGGAGCCCAGCTGAGGAGCCCTGGCTCTGCTGCTTCCTTGTCATTGCCCCACTGAGAGGGGGGAGACCCCCGGCTGTGCCCCCTCTCTGTACCCCTTGGGCCTCTTTCCCAGTCCCCCCTTATGGAGGGACCCCTGCTTTGGCACAGTCCTTAGGGGAAACACCCCCCCCCCGCCGTATGGGGATGGGGGAAACTGCTCAGGCCCCCCTCCCGGCCATTCAGAAGCCCCCCTCCAGCACACACATACGAGGCTTCCCCTGATCTGTTCCAGAAACTGCCCCCCCTCCACTCCGGGGCATTTCCCCCCCCTCCCATCTCTACCAAGCTGCGAACGGGCCAGGAGAAAGAAACGTGGTCATGTGCAACGGTTCTTGGAAGAACGAATCCTTCCTTCCTTCCCTTCCCTTCCCTTCCTCCTTCACTGCCCAAATGCCAGAATTCAGTATGTTGACAAATAAAAATACGAGAAACAATGCAGGAATAAAAACGAAGTGCTCAAACATCAAAGGCACTGATGTTGTTGCCTAGTTGGGTCATGAAACGTCCGCAAACAGCCAAGCTCAGAGAGTACCAAGGACCCACAATGCCCCCCTGGGCTTCAGTGATTCTCTTGCCCTGGGAGCCAAGCCCAAGCCCAGGGCGGGCATTGCCCTCGCCAAAGGCAGGGTCTGCCATGGGTTCCGCCTGAGGAAGCAGCCAACCCAGAGGGCAAGAACCAGGGGGCAGCACTGCCATCCCTTGGTGTCTGCTTCACCAGAAACAGGAGCCATTCCAAGGGGGGGAAAGCAGAATTCCTTACAGGCGTTGAAGACTGCAAGGCTACAACCTGCTGGGCTGGCCAGTTTGGAGAAGCTAGGCGGGTCCAAGCATTTCTGACTTTAAAACTGGTACTTTGAGCTGGAGATGGAGCCATGGCACCCTTGAAGTGCTTCTGTGGTGTTTGGGGCCTGTTGTTTCAGGCTAGAATTAGTGTAAACGTGAAACACGCAACCTGCCTCCGAGTGCCGGCTGACTGTACTGACCCCAAGGGGAGACGGGGCTCTCAAGGGGCTCGTTCTAGCCCTGGCCCCGTTCTCCCCAAGCCCCACCTGCCCTGAGCAGGGAAATGGGGGCCTTTGGGGCTGCTCCCCCGGGCCCTGGGAAGTGAGGCCAGCCTGGTCTCTTTCGTGCCAGGCAGCCTCCTTGGGGATGGGAGCTAAGGGGGGGGAGGGGCAGAGACCACGGGGCTCAACCTCGTGCTCAGAGGCCACCAAATCCCTGAGAGAGTGAAATCAGCCTTGGGTGCCGATCTCCTGCCCTGAGTCTCCCTTTCCTCCTTCCAGTCTCCTTCTCTCATCAAGAGAGGCAGCTGCCTCCTTTCGCCCAAGGCAGCCCGTAGGCCTTTGCAGAGCCCTCCCCGCCTTCTCCTTGGCAGGTTCAGCCTCCTTTGAGGCTTCCTCGCAGGGTTGGTGTTCAAGCTCCTGGCCATCCTGGAAGCTCTCGCTGCGTCTCTCCTAAGTCCAGCGGCCAAAACTGGAGAAGAGAGACTGGACCCTCCTGGGGGGTCAATGGGACTATTCCACCCCCCCATCTGGCTGCGATGCTTCTGCTAACGGCGTTTGGCTTCTTTGCTGCTGCACCCCCTGCTGGCTCACGTTCAGCTGGGGATCCACTCGGTCTCCAGCCCAGATCCTTCTCATTTGCCCACCCGGTGGGTCTTCCGGTGCTGTGGCTGTTGCTTCTTCCTCTGCGAGCACCCACTGTTGACCTTCGCCCTGTTGGCTCTGGCCCGATGAGCGAGCCTGTCGGTTCCGAATTGCGGCTTCCCTCCGCCCATTGGGCGGGCATCCTTCCCTCCATCCTCTGGGCAGCGTCTCAAGAGGCCCAACGGCCTGGGCTGAGGACGGAGCCTGGGGAGGCCCTCAACGCTCCCCCCGGGCCCTCGGGCCCATTTCCGGGAAGTGGTCAGTGAGGCGGAGGTGCACAAGCCCGGCAGTGGCCAGGTCCCGTCTCTGCCTCGGCTTGTCCCTAAATGTGGCATTTTCCCTAATTGCTGCTTTAAATTCGTGGATTTTAGATTCCATCTTGTTTTAAGTGGCCGGGAGTGGGCAGCATTATTGGTAGGGCCACGTGGACCAAGCCCAAGGTGGGCCTCCTCCTGCCAAGGCATGGTCAGTTCTAGGAAATTGTGCCGCTTCCCTCGAGGTGACCAAATCCGCCTCTCCCAGGGCCGGTTGGGTTGGGGGGAGCTGCAGCCCAGCAGGATGGATCCCAGCAAGTGGGGAGGAACCGCCTTTCTTCTCCGCAAGAGCCTCATTTTGCAGCTGTTAAGTGGAAGGAAATGTTAATTGCAGCAATACTGTTCATTGTTTGCCTTCCTCTGCCTGTGTTTGTTGTCTGCAAACAAGCTGACTTTAGCATTAATTGTTCCGTCTGTTAATTGCCTCATCTGAGAGGCACCTGAATTGTTGATTCCTGCCCCCCCCCCGCCCATCCCTCCTGTTCCTCTTTCCCGCCCCCTCCAGATGCCCTCCAGGTGGCCCAGCCTCTCAGAACAAGATGTGGCCACCAGGAAAAAGCCCCCTGCGAGCCGGGCTTGGCAGCACCGTGGAGCCCCCCCCCCCCCCGAGCCCCTGGCTCTTGCCTGCCCGTCTCTGGGCCGGGCCTTCAGCCTCTGACTGGCCTACATGGAGACCGGGCTGGCCACCCGGGGCCGGGGGCTCATGGAGGGGCCCCCGGGGGCCAGTCCTGGATCCAGCTCCCCTCCGATGGCAGCCTCCTGGGTCAGCTACCCGGAGACCTCTTCCCCTGGGCAATGGAGCAGCCACCATTCTTTGGTTGCTAAGCGAAGCAGTCACTAAGTGAAACTGACCATGCTTCTGATTTGACTTCAGCTTTTCTTTGCGTTGCAGACCCGCGAAGGCCGTGAAGGTTAGGACTGCTGGCAAAATGGCTTTTCATCGCCATCATCGCTGAACTCAAGAGACGCACTGAGAGGCCCACTGTGGCAGTCTGCCTTTAGGGCTCCTGGCCCCGGGCTCCTGTCCTGGGGGGGGCTCCTTTCCACCCTTCTGGGGGGGGGCTCTCCCAGCCCCAAGGCAGCCTCTTTGCGCCGCGATATTCCAGGGAAGGATGGGGAGCTTTACACCAGCGAAGCTGGGCTGTCATTCCAAGCAGGAATCTCTCCTTCGTCTTCACTGGAGGGTCTTCAAGCGAGGGAAATCTTCTCTTTGCTGCCTTTGCGTCCTAAGCTCTTCCCAGATCATCTCCGCTGGCGTTTCCTCCATTTTCTCTGGTTCTTCAGGGTCCCTTTTACGACGGATTGAGAAGAAAGCTCTGGGATATCAGCCGTTCATTTGTGCTTCCTTTCCCAGCGATTCCTGACATGTAATTGACAGATGTTGCCCCAGTTAAAATATTCTGGGCCCGTTTTGCCTTTTCCACAAGAGCTCTGGGCAAAGCTGGCCGTTTCCTCCAACTATGCCCCCCCCCCCCGACCCACCCTTTAAATTCCTCCTCTGGGCTCCTTCCTGGCAACTCAGAGGCAATCAGGTCAATCTAAGGCTCCGCTGACTGACCAGCCCATTTCGGGGGCTGCACTCCCCTCCCTTGCACCGTCCAGGGGGTGAAGTTAGGCAGGCTTTAAATGGAGCTGATGCTGGGGAAGGTCAGGCCCTGGGCTCTCCCTCTTGTGATTCTGGCCCCCTTGACCGAGAGGCTGGACTGATGGAATTAGAGCAGACGGGCAGAGGCTGAAGTGCCCGCCCAGCACGTCCGATGGCCAAACCGAGAGAGCCGCATCAATGGCCGGAGGTGACCCATAATGAGGCCGAAGGCCGACCTCATAATGGGGCAGGCCCCACCGCCCGGCACTTACAGCTCAAACCACTCCACTGCGCTGCTAATGAGCCGCAGCCCCCTGTGTGTGTGTGTGTGTGTGTGGCTTGCATTCAGGCAGCCCCACAACCAGAGCAGATCCTCACAAGCAGCGCAAGGGCGGCCGGGCCGGGGGGGGGGGGGGAAGCAGAACTGCTGCAAAGCCAGAGGCCTCCTTGCTCCCCCGCCTCTGCCTGGGCAGCCCCCTCACACCCACCCAGCCCCAGGGGTGTCCTGGCCGGCTTCTCCTCTGGTGGGATCCTCCCCCGGGGCAAGTGGGGCCACCTATGTGGGCATGCAGCACGCTTGGCATCCATGCTCAAAACAAGGACAAGGCTCTGGCGGAGCACCTGGGCCTCCAGGAGAGCCCCCAAGTGCCCTTTAGGTGGGCGCTGAGCCGGCACCCACCCCGGGGGTTCAGGCCCCTTCAGAAGGCCTCGGGTAACACAACGGGGCCTTAGCGCATCATGGCTCTCGATTGGGAAGGTGCCTTTACTCTGTCACACACGCACACACGCACACACGCCCTCGGGGTCTACACAGCCACCTTCCCCCTCCCCTCCCCCCCATTTAAATTCCAGGTTGGTCTGCGGAAGAGAGGAGCTCATGAAAGCCGCTGCCTCTGAATGGGAGGAAGGTGCCGATATGAAAAGGTCCAACCAGGGCAACTTCCTCTGGTCTTCAGCTTAGGTGGGAAGGCTGCGTGGACTGTGGGGCTTTCAAGGCAGGAGGAAGACCTCCGCAGTCCCTTCCAACTCAGTAAGTCTGTGATTCTCCGGCTTCTAAAATCCCCCTGGGTAACCGTGTTCGCACCACCTCTCCAAAACACCCCACATGGGACCCCGGTCCTGTTTAAGACCCTAGAACTGAGGAGAACGTTCCAAACTGCTTCCCTCCAAAAGCTGTGGGGGCTCCATCACTGGAAGCGTTAAAGAAGACACTGGACAGCCATTGGTCTGAAACAGTACAGGGTCTCCTGCTTGAGCAGGGGGTTGGACTAGATGACCTCCAAGGTCCCCTGTTACATTTGGGAAAGTCCTAGAAAAGTACCTAGAAGGTCCCTGAAAAGATCCTCATGCAATGAGTTCACAAAGATATGGAGAAGGCGGCACTAATTAGCGGGAGCCAGCATGGATCTCTTACAAACAAGTCCTGCCGGGCTGATCTTGTCACTTGGACGGTGAGTAAATGGACGAGCCAAGGAGAAGCTCTGAGCACCACAGATCTGCACAGGCGCCTCTGTGATAAGGCACCTCTGTGGCTGGCTGAGAAAGGCCGGTGGGAGTGGTCCTGCTGCAAGGTGGCTTTGCAGGAACAGCTGCGCCTACGGGGGGGGGCAGGCTTGTCAATGCATTCTCAGTCCATGGGGAGAGGCAGGTGGAGGGGCCCCCGGGGGCTCTGTCGTGGCCCCGGGGCTCCTCAGCATCTCTACCGATGACTCGGATGAGGGGAGGGGAACCCAGCGGGGGGTGGGGGTGCCGTTGCTCGGAAGTGAAGCTTCGGGTTTGGCGCATTGGGCCCAACCAAATGCAGTTCAATGTCAAAAAGCATTACTAAAGTTCCACGCTAGGCAGGAAACCATGGCTGACAGGTGCGAGGCTGGCGGAACCTGGCTCAGCATTGGTACTTGGGGAGGGAGAATGAAGCTGCCGCTGCCCAAAGAGCCAGTGCCAGCCATGCCATGTCAACATCACAGGAAGGGACAGCTCTGTGGCGCACTGCGGAGGCTCTGCCCCTTCTGGATGCCCTCACAGTGGGGAAAGCAGAAGAAAAACGCACGCACACGCACACACGCAGACACACACACATACACCCCCATGGGCAGGTCAACTCTTTGCCGAATCCCATCAGAGCCACAGCGACCCTCCTTGCCCAGACCAGCTGTCTCCCCCCCCCCCCCCCCCTCCAAGGCCCAACCTGGAAGCCCCTCCCCCTCAGCCGCTGGAGCAGGGATGGAGGGCGGCTGAGGAAAAATGAGCGGAGAATCCCCAGCCTTCTGAGCCCAGGTGGCGCAGTGGCTGCAGAGCAGTGTTGCAGGCTAACTCTGCTCGCTGCCAGCAGTTTGATCCTCATGGCTCAAGGTTGGCTCAGCCGTCCACCCTTGGGAGTCTTGCTATTGCTTCCCTCCGGCTCAGCGGATGGCTTCCCCGCTGCCCCCTTCCCAGCTCGGCTCCCTCCTGAAGCCCTTGTCATGGAAAGGACCCCGGCCAGGTGGACAAGGGGCTGCCCGGAAGGCCGGTCCTTCAGCTCCAAGGAATTCCTGCCTTGTGGCCCTCCAGATGACCTCCTCTCGGCCTTAAGCGCCTCCCTTCTGCATTTTCCAGGGCTGCCACAATACCAGGAGGCTGCTGACCAATTCAAAAGGACGACGTGGAGGAGAGAAATAAGATGGGGAGGGGGATCCAATCCTGTTAAAGGACCTGGGTCCCTTCATCCCAAGGAAGAGAAACCCCAGGAGAGATAGAATCTGTTCCCAGGAGGAGCAGCAGCGGCTTCCCCCAGCAGGCGCCCAAGAGGAGACCAGCAGCAGCAGCAGCAGCAGCGGGTGGAAGCTCAACAGAGAGAGTGCAATGTTTGCAACCAGGAGGCATTTCCTGCCAATGGGAAGCCTGAGGCTGTGGGACAGCCTGCCTCCGGGGATGGGGGGAGGGGGGAACAGCCACCTCTGTGGGGTGCTAGGAGGACAAGGGAGCCTCCTGGAGCCTGGGAGCTCCAGTTCCAGTCCCAGGTTAGGCATGAAGCCAGCTGGGTGATCCTGGGCCGGCCCCTCTCCATCAGCCCAGGAAGGGAGGGAGGGAGGAAACGGCAGGCCACGTCCCAAACCTTGCCAAGGAAACCGCAGGGACTCGTAGTAGTTCAGGAACTGCCCAGGAGCCAATACTGACTCAGAGGCACATGCCCAGAAGGGGAGGAGGAGGAGGAGGAGTCCAGTCCTGGACTGAGGGTTGGACTAGAAGATCTCCAAGACCCCTTCCCAACCGCCTATTCTATTGTCGCCGGGTAGTGGGGGGCTGGTTAAGTGGGACGTGGGAACCCTGCCGCAGAGCCCGGCCGACGGCCCGGGCGGACGAAGGAAAGGAACGGGAGCAAAGGCGCCGACCCGCTACATCCGCTGCCTGGAGGGGCTCGGAGCCTGGAATTAGAGGCCCTTCGATGTTCGGACAACCGGATCGTCTCGCTGACCGACGCCGCCGCTTCCCCGGCCGCCCCGTCCAGCCTTCCGGGCTTCCATCCACCACCTGCCTGCCGCGGGGAGGGGCGGGGCAAGAGGGCGTCACAGGCCCCGCCCCTTCTTTCTACTCACCCAATGGGGAAGCTGGTCCTGGCGGGGGCCCCGGCCGGAGAGGCTCCGGGCCGGCGCAGGCGCTCCGGGGGCGAAGCTGGGCTCGTTTCGGAAGCTGCTGCCCGGCCGGAGGGACCGGCGGGTCGGAGACCACGAGGAAAGGCCGCCGGCCGGGAGCCGCCGCCTTGCGCGCCTGGTAAGCTCCCGCCTCGCCGGACGCGCCCTCCCTCTGCGCCGGCCCTGGCGCCCGGGACGCCCCCGCCGCGACGGGAGAGCCGGGAGCGGGCCGGGCGGCTGAAGCCGAGCCCGCCCCCCGCTCCCCCCGACCGCCCTGGGGAGCCGGCAGGAGGCGCTTCCCCTCCATCGGGGGGCGGGCAAGGGGGCGCGCGGGGCAGAGGAGGCCCGGCGGAAGTCCCAGAAACAGGCGGGGGGGGTCCCTGCGGAAAGGGGGGCGCCTTCAAGCCCCCCCGCCCCTCCCCGGAGAGCCCGAAAGATGCTCCGGCAATAGGAGCCGCCGCGCCGGGTGAGCCGGAGCGGCCGAGGCGATTGGAGGCGTCCCGCCCTCTCCGTTGCCCTCTTCTCCGGCCTTTTGGAGGGAATTGCGAGCGGTCGGGCGGCTTCCGAGGGAAGGTCGGGGCCTCAGAAGGGAGCCTGGGCGGAGGACCCCGCGGCTCCCTCCCCGCAGCCACTCCGGCGGGGCTATGGCAATGCCCGCCCCCTCCCCAGGGCGGGGGGGGGGAGTTGGCAGCTGCCCCAAAGGGGTCATAAAATCCCCTTCTGCTCCGACCAGGCCCCACGTGGAGCCCGGAGTCCGTTTCTGGACATCTTCAGTCCAGTCACAAATTGAAGCAACTTCAGAGGATGGAAGATGATGATGATGATGGAGGAGGAGGAGGAGGAGGTTCAGGCAAGACATTGTGAGGCGCTGGTGAGGTGGTGGAACAATCTGCCCAGTTAAGCTCTCTCCCCCCCCCCCCCCGCCCCCCAAGGAGGAGGCTGATGGCCCCTGCTCAAAGTGCTTCAGCCAGGAAGGGCTCCAGCTGGATGGCCTCTGAGGCCACCCCCAGCTCTCTTTCCACGGTGCCAGTAGGAGTAGGTCATGTGGCAGCCCCTCCCATTGCCCAGGTCCTTGTCCCCCGGGGGTTACCCCAGCTACCCCAGCTCCAAGGCTTGTGTGGGACTTCTAGTTTTACCATCTGTGGTGCAGCAGGAGGAGGGATGAGCCCAGAGGGTATCTGGAGGCCTGCAGATATTTGGTTTAGTCTGGCAAGATGTAGATCAGGGGTGTCCAACCTTGGCAACTTTAAGACTTGTGGACTTCAACTCCCAGAATTCCTCAGCCAGCTTTGCTGAGGAGTTGAAGTCCACAAGTCTTAACATTGCCAAGGTTGGACACCCCTGGTGTCGATAGTTGCAGATAGTTTAGTCTGCAGGTGGAGAACAGCAAAGGAAACTCTCTAAAAGTGTCGTTCTTGGGCCACCAGGATCCCGGGTGCCAAAGGGCTGCCACCCACCCACCTTCCTTCATCTGGAGGGGGGAGGGAGGCAGGGAAGGGCAGGGGGGGGCTGTACCTTCCTCCCTGACTACAGAGGGAGGGGAGCTTCTCTGCTGGGTTGTTGGAGTGCAGGCTCCCCCAGCAGTTGGCCTAAGAGTGGGGCGGGGTGTGTGGGGGTGTGGCTTCAGCACCTGAGCCTCTGCTGTGCTCCTCCGATGGGCCAAGCCTGCTCCCCCCACCCTGCCGTCTTAGTTCTGGGAACAGTGGGTGTTGGCCATCTCTGGGGGGCTAAGGCTAAAGTGTCCATCTTCCCCCGCTGGCTTCCGGTTCTCTGTAGTGACTCCCAGCCACATCACGTCTTCGGGCCCAGTTTCTGGGAATCCTGGCCCCATGGCCAGAACCGGAAGTGCCAAGAAGACTAAAATCCCTGGACGGCTCCTAGAGCTTCTCATTCAAACCCAAAGGTCGGGGCTGCCCCCTCGGAGCAGCTGCCTCTTCGCACAGGGCCTGAAGGAGGGTCGCTCGCCCCATCGGAGCAGCTGGAGAATTCCACCGGAGAAGGAGGAGCAGGGCAGTGGCCGAACTGGTGGGATCGCCTGCTTCTCGGGGGTGGGGTGGGCCCTCTGGGGAAGTGGCCAGCAAGGAACGGCCGGGGGGGGGGCGCCTAGATGTCACAGGGGGCAAAGCGAGCCCAACGTTGGGCCAGCGACTGAGGGTTGGTCTGTCTCGGTTTGACTGCCAGGTGGGGGGTCCTGTCCCCTTTCTTGGGGTTGGGTCCCACCTGTGGATTTGGGGGGAGGATCCCAATTCTGGCCCTCCAGGGAAGAGGGTGCCCGCTCTGTGCCAGGGGCTCTGGGCTCTTTGGCCAAGGCAGGGCCAGCCACGTTGGCAAATTCTGTGGGGTGGGAGGTGGGTGGGGGGCTGCAAGGAGGAGAGGAGGACAATTTCCCGAAAGGCTGCAGCCAAGACTTGAAATGGTGGCCTCTGAAGGGCTGAGCTTGGAAGTCTGATTCAGAAAGGTTCTTTTGAAAATCTTCCAGACTCATTTCATGGCGGAACAAATAAAAGTTAAGCATCAGCGTGAAAAGATATACGCTTCTTCGTATTGTTTCTCTTGCTCTCCCTGCACTGAATCCCCAGGGCTCCATGGGGGGGGGGCGGGGGGGGGACACCATGGGGAGGGAATCGGAGCCTTCGGGTGCCAGCCAGGAAAGTCGCATGCCTGCCTCACCTCCCGCTGCCCTGCCCCCCTGAAGTGGACACGAAAGGGGGGCTGGCAGGATCCGATTTGTTAGCAAATGGCTGTCACAGCCACTTTCTGCTCAGACTAAGGCGTCCAGTCCAGGCCCTGCGTTTGAATCCGGGCACGGGACTGGGGAGTTCCTCCGGAAGGGGCTTCCTCGGCCTCTCCGCCCATCTCGCTCTGGGGCTGCCAGACCCACAGGGCTGAGCTTGGAAGCCAAAGAGAGCCCAGAATCACTTCCCCGGCCCCAGGACAGGAGGAGGGGGAGGACCTTGAAGGAAGGGAGTTCCCCAAGGGGGGAGGGGTCTCAGATCCAGGGAAGGGGGCGCCTGAGGGCGGGCGGCCTCTGCAGCCCCTACCCAGCAGTGGAGGAGCCCATCGTGAGGGTGACTGGAAGACCCTGGCAGGGAAGGGAAGGGGGTCCACTCTAGAGGAAGCAAAGCCCCCAGGGGGTGGGAGAGGGGAGGATTAGTTCCCCCGCCCCTCAAAGCCCCCAAGAAGGGCAGGACCATCAGTTGGCAGCTGCAGCCCCAACCAGAGGGTCCTGCCACCGAAAGGAAAGCAGGTGTGTGTGTGTGAATGGGGCACTGGAAGAGGGCGGTTGAGAAGCGGGGAGACCCTCCAGGGACCCACAGATGGGACCGGATCCTGCCCCACATTGTCTTGGCAGGGCCAGGCCATCTTCAGGGAGAAATTGGAGCTTGCTTGGCAGCGAAGAGGAGAGTCAGTTGGGAGAGGAAGTCACCCGCCCCGCCAGAGATGCCAGGGAGGGGCTTCCAGCTGGAGAGCCAGGGCCACATGTGCCGGCGGGCGGCTGGGGGGGGGGGGGGGGAGTGTGGAAGCCACAAGATCAGAAGCAGAGGCGGGAGGGGGAGGGGAGCGCATGGCTCTTCAGTTGAGGAGAAGCCCCATTTCACTTGGGAACAAAACCCTTCTCAAAGTGCGGCTTTCGTCCTGAACTGGCAGAAGGAGGGAGGGAGGATTCTCCTGACCCCCCCTTCCCCCCCCCCCGGCTGCCAGAGCCGCCCAGGGGAGCAGCAGGGAAAGGCCGGGCTGCCCTGGCTGGCTGTCCTTGGGCTGGGTTCATGGCGCCCTTGGAGCCCTCGGCCCCGCAGAGCCCGGCACAAGGGCTGCATTGCGTAACAGCACAACGGGACAGGCAGGGTCACCAGAGAGGCCGGGGGGGGGGGGGCTGAGCTCCCATGGCCCCCATTCAGCTGTGCTGGTGGGCTGTGGGCAGCAGCGGACGATGGGGCTGGGCTCAAGCCAGGAAGCAGCCGCCAGCCCTCGCCCTGGATTAGTGGATCGGAGGCTCCATTCAACTCTTCTACATGCTCCTAAGCAGACACACACACACACACACACACACACACACACAACCAGCTGGGAGTGAGGCCAGAGCGCCCACATGGGTGGGGGGCTCCTCCTGGGGGTGAACGGGCTGTCCCTCCCCATAACCAGTGGAGGCTTCCATCCATATTGGGGTTGGGGATTCTTCTGGGGTCACAATTTATTGGGATTGGCCCCTCTCTGATGGGCATCACCACTCCCCCCCCCCAGCTGATGGGAGTCACGGGGGTCACGGGGGTGGGGGGAGGACAGGGTTGAAGGCAGCTTCTCTGCCAGCAGGTGGGAAAAGGGGGCGGCTCCTCCTGCCTTAGGGGTGTTTATACCACACCTTTACTCCATAGGCGAGAGACCTCCAGCCTTCACAGAACGCTTAACTCCCTCTCTCTCCTCTCTGTGGGGGGGGGGGTGCACCTCAGAGCCAGCCATTTGGGTATATAAGGCGTTTATACTTTAGCCAGCCTTGTGCAGAAAAATGGGTCAGCTCCACCACAAGCCGCCTCCTGCCTCCCCCCCTCCCTCCCAGCTGCTGGAGTCACAGGGAGCCCCCCCCCCCAGGACTCCTCTGGGGTGGGGAGGAGGCCTCAGCCCCCCTGCAGCAGGGCCAGGCAGCCTCCCCCCCATTTCTCCCCTCGTGGGGGGCATGGGCTGGGCTGCATCTTCACTGGAGCTTCCTGGGGGCCTTTCCACTTGGAAACGGCCGGGAGAGAAAGGCGCCTTGGACGGTGGCCTGAGGGCCCCTACAGGGAGCCTGGGGCCCCGGAGCGAGGAGAACGTCCCGCCCCCCTGCATCCATCTGGAGGGCCCAGCTCACCACAGCGCAGCCGCTTCCCCTCCCAGAAGCCCCGAGGCAGCTCCCCTCCCTGCTGGGCCCCCAGCCAGCCCAGCCCCCGTGGCTGCCCTCCTCCTCCTCCTCCAGCAAACTCCCCCCCCTCCTTTCGGCTGCTGGTGCCCCCATCCTGACTCACCTGGGACCCCAGAGCCCACCCTCCCTTTGCCCCAGGAAGCGGGGGGGGGGGGATGGGATGTCCCTGCTGCCAGCTATGGGGCACCAGCTTCCCCACCCCCCCAGGACAAGCTCTGGCTGGCAAGCCTCCCGCAGGCTGTTGGGGGTGCAGAGCCTGCATCCAGCAAGGCAGGACCTCTGGGGGGCAGGCAGAACTGGCCCAGGGAAAGGCCTTCCAGGCAGGCCCCCCCCGCCCCCCCTGCTCTTCCTTCCTTGTGGTGCCTGCCAATCAGCCTGTCCTCTTTTGGGGGGGTGGGCACCAAGTGGCAGAGAAGGGCTCCCCCCAGTGGAGGAGAGGAGAGGCTGAGCCCTTCTCTCCCCCCTCCTCTAAAGCATCTATGGGAGGCGTTCCCTGCACCAGAGGCCCAGAAGCAGCTCAGGTGAAACCCTGCAAGGGGTGTGTGTGTGTGTGTGCGCGTGTGTGTTTGATCTGGCTTCCTCCGAACTCCCAATACCCCATGGCCTTGTTGAGTATCCGCCTGGGCTAAAGCAGCTGGGCAGGCAGGGGGCAGGGGGGCATTGCCAGCCTCAGCCTGTTGAAAGGGCGACAGCAGCAGCAGCTTCTGCAGTGGTTGCCCTGGAGCGGTGGAGGATCCCCTGGCAGGGGCCCTTGGGTACCTCGGCCGCTTCACAGTGCTTGGCAGGCCCCTCTAAGCACTTTACGGTCTGCATAATGGCCCCCACCCCGCTGGGTCCTCACTTGACCGACCTCGGAAAAAGGGAAGGCCGAGTCAACCCGGAGCTGGAGAGGATCGAACTGCGGCCTGCGGCCTGTGCCACCAGGGCTCTACCAGCCTGTTCCCCGCCCAGGCCCCTGGCCTCTGGAGGCCCTTCTGGGGAACCCAGCCACCTCCCTTTTATTTGGGTCTGGGGGGAGCTCCTCCCGCTGCTCTGGCCAGCTGTGGAGAAGCCCACCTGGTCTCCCTCCTCCCTCAGCTGCCGGGGGGGGGGGCGCAGATTACCCACCCGCTCTGCCGCAGGGGCCCTTGGGCGCTTCTCCCTGGCTCCTCCCCGGCATTGCCCGCCTGCTCTGCCCTAGGAGCACTTGGGATTGTGCCAATGCGGCACTGCCCAGGAGGGGGACCTAAGCCGAATTGGGTCCCACCGGCTGCATGACCAGAGGGGGGGGGGAGGGTGTAGGTTGCTGCTGCTGCTGCTGCTGCTGCGCTTCTCTGTGGTCCTTGGTGGGGCAGCCCCAGGATGCCTTCCCCGCAGCGCCCTTTGCCCTCCCCCGCTTCCCCCCACAGGGCCTGCCTGCTCACTAGTCAGCCAGACAAGCTCCCTGCAGGAGCGAGGCAGAAGGGACCCCCCCCCCCGCACGTGACCCCACAGGCTTTTGAGGGGGGATTCTTTCTGAACCCAGCCCTGGTGCTCCTGGGAAGCGGGGCGGCCCAGGGCCCGAGCACCGTGTCTGGACGATGGCCACCGGCTCCTTCCCCATTGCCTGGGAGGAGCCACTGCTGGACCCCCATTGGGAGACAGTCTCCCCACCGGCGGGCACGGGCTCTCTTGGCTGTAGAGCTGGAAGACGCCTCCATTCCCAGTGCCCATCGTGCCCAGGGAGTGACCCCACCGGCTGCAGGTGACCCCTGGCGGGAGGGGTCGGAGGTGGAGCTGCCCCCCCATCACGTCCCCCAAGGGGAAGTTTTGCACCACGAAGGGCAGCACCGTGGCTGGCAGAGCAGGGCTCTGTTGCTTTGGCCAGCCTGCTTTTGTGCCAGCTGTGGGGCCAGTGGGCTGCACTGGAGGGTGGCAGCCTGGCAGTGCCCTTGGGCCAGAGGTCGAGGCAAGGGATCCCCCACGCCCCTCTCCCGCCAGCTGGCCTCAGTGGGTCTCTGAGTTCTTTCCGGCGGCTTCCGCTGGAGCCCTCTGTGGGGAGGCAGCTCTGCCAATGCCCCCCACCTGGCCTTGTGGGGCTGGCCTTGTGCTCCTTCACAGAGGAAGGTTGCAGGAGGGATGGTCTCACTGGCTGGACTGACAGCCACACCTTGAAAGTGGGGTCCCATTTTTTCCACTACCCGTTCTGTGGGCGTGGCTTGGTGGGCGTGGCAGGGGAAGGAGGCTGGAGACATCTCCAGTCAGAGGCGGGATTGGAGGGTTGTCCAAACTACTCACAGTTTCCACGACCGGTTCTCCAGAACTGGTCAGAACCAGCTGAATCCCGCCTCTGCTTGAAAGGGTCGCCCCCCCCCCCGCCCCCGGCTCCCAAGAGCTGAGGGCTCCTCTCCTTCAGCAGCCAACCAGGCATCCCCACCCAGGGCCCCCCTGACGCCTGGCGAGGCTGGCAGGAAGAGGGGCTGCCTTGGTCCTCCCTCGAGGGGGGGGGGGCATCCCAGGGCAGCAAACCCAACTGAGGTTCTGCCTGCCTGCCCATTCCTGGGATGGGAGGGGCAACTCCCAGCTGCTCCTGGGGGCGGGGCAGCAGCCACTTGGGATGGGTTGGGGGGGGCAGGAATGTTCCCAGTCCTTGGAGTCCCCCCCCACCTCCCCTCTCCTCCCTCTGCCGGACTGCACCCTTCGACAATGCCAAGGACATTCAGGTAGTGTGTGTGTGTGGGGGGGTCTGCTTTCTCATCCACCCCCCCCCCCCCTTGGTTTCCTGGTAAGAATAGTAAGATAGAAAAGCTGAAAGGCCAAACAATTGAGCCCCCCCCCACCGCTCCCCCCACCGCATTTGCTCTCCTTGTTTCCAGGACACCCACACACTACTTCATAAATCGCCTTTTGAACTTTCATTTTTTAAAAGCATGTTTTGATTGTGAACTACAATATATAACACGTAACAGCAACAATGCATCAGTGATTTTACAGGAGCGGAAAACACAGGCAGGGATTCGGAGGAGGAGGAGGAGGAGGAGGAGGAGGAAGAAGAAAAAGGAAGAGGAAGAGGAAGAGGAAGAGGAAGAAGAAGAAGAAGAAGAAGAAGAAGAAGAAGAAGAAGAAGAAGA
>NW_020769496.1:335898-347292 GCF_900518735.1 Pseudonaja textilis
AAGAAGAAGAAGAAGAAGAAGAAGAAGAAGAAGAAGAAGAAGAAGAATTATTTTTTTTTAAAAAAGATGAGACCCATGTAGTATCGATGTAGAATGAATCCACGCCAGGATGACCTCCGTCTTCCTGGTCTCGCAGAGGCCTTTCAGCTTCTGCCTTGGAGAATCTCCTCCATCCGAGGCCAATTTTCACCTGATGGTCTCCTTCATTCTCTCCCCCCCCCCCCCCCCCCCCGCCCCCGGCCCCCCGCCCCCCCCCCCCCCCCTCTTCCCCCCTCTCTTAACCCCCCCCCCCCCCCCAGTCCCATCGGAAGGAAGGAGGGGGGCAGAAGGGGATTCTGTCAGACCCGTTTTTGTTGCCTCTTTCAAGATCAACTCACTGACGGCCATTTTCCCCCAAGGATTTGAAATCTCCCAAGGTCTCCATTTCCCCGTCTTTCATAAACTTTTCACCATGTTACACACCAATTTGTTGACTTGCTCTAATTGTCCCACCAGGTGGGACATTTTCCAATGCCCGTTGGTTGCATCCATTTACCCTTTGCTGCCAAGGACTTGGCCTGGCCTGCATACGAAGGTGAGGCTGAGTCACAACCTACACACACACACACACACACACACACACACACCGACCTCCTCTGAAGCCGTCCCAGGAGCCCCCTCCCCTCTGGAGGTCTCCCCTCCATCTCCTTTCCAGCTTCCTGCGCAGACCTGAACTGCCCCCACGCAACCTGTCCCCCCCCCCCTTAGGCACGATTCCTCTTAGCCTAGGGTGGGAGCAGCCTCCACATCCAGCATCCCATAATTCTCCGATCAGACCCTTGACATGGGCAGCCCCCCAATTGCAACCATTTGTTTCGTGACCTGCAAAAAAGTGTCTTATGACCGTTTTCCACACTTACGACCATCACAGCCTCCTCATGGTCACGTGCTCGAAACTCAGGCACTCGGCAACGGATTCATACTTACGACAGTTGCAGGGTCCCAGGGTCACCTGACCCTCTTTTGCGACCAGCCAAGACAAGGGGGACGCCAGGCTCCCTTAACAAACGTCTTCCTAACTTAGCAGCTGCAGGGATTCACTTTTCGAGGGTGGCCAGAAAGGTCGTAAAATGGGGCAAAACACACTTAACAGATGTCTCACTTAGCAACATAAATTTTGGGCTGAACTGTGGTTGTAAGTGGAGGACTGCCTGGATCAGCCAATCCGGAGTGACTGGCCTTCCCTGGGAGCTGCTGAGGGGTAAACGCCCAGGGAAGGTTCCCTGCTGGGGGGCCTCCTTGGCGCTCTGGATCCCCGGCAGGTCTGATCAATCAGGCCCCCTCCCACCCAGGGCCATTTTTACCCTCCTCCAGGCCATCCGACCTCCCCTGCACCCCCACCCCACCCCGTCCCCTTCCTGTCTTCTCTTGTCACGCGTGACTTTTCCCCGCCGTTTCCTTGGGTGGAAGCTTTCTAGCGTTCATTCCAATTCAGCAGTTCAGAATATTACTCTAATTTCTTCTATAGGAACCTCTGAAACCTCCTCCCAGCCTTGCCTCATTTTAATTTCCCCTGAAATGATTTCAGGGTTTTTATTCTTCATCTGTTCATTCAACCGGAGGCTCCTCACGGCTTCCTCCTCACCAGCTTCCAAAATATGCTTCGATTGCCATCAAACCGGCTCTGCCTCCTCTTGGCCTCTTGTCCGCTGAGCTGCTCTTCGGCTGCCGTCTCTGCGAATCTCCTTTCCACCTTTCCTCAGTTTCTCAGCGATCATTTTGCACGAGGAGTTTTCCTTACCCACCGCCTGGTCCGCTGCCAAACCCCGCCACGCCTCCTGCCTCGGGTCGGAGCTCCGGTGGGGGGTTTCTCTGCACTTTCCTGGGGGTGGGGGACTTTTCCACCAAAATGTTAAAAGAGGCCCACGAGGGTCCCTGGCACATTTTGGGTGTTTGCAGATTTTCTATATCCTGTACAGAGGTGGATTTATAAACTGTACAGATGCAGATATATAACTCAACAAGACATCCGTAACAAAGTATTGTACATTTATTGATTCATCAGGTATCCTCATAACTCACATTTGTGATGAAGTTCTTCTTTAATGACCAATCCTTTGCATATCTGCCTTGTAGTAAAAGATGGTTATCTCCTAACCCATCTCGTAGCGATAGAAAGAACCTGCCATGAGTTAGAGAGTTCAGGCAAAAGTGAAGAAAACTCCCCCAACCCATCTAGGGTCAATTTAGTGACCAATCAGGATTACAGATGTGGTCATGTGACATGAACTACATTTCCCAGGATACCTTTAACTACATTTACCATGATTCATTCCCTTAAGGGGACAGCTCATAATTCCTAAATAACTATCCAATTCCCATAGACTGGATGGGACAGCACACTCCCCGTCTGGAATTGTGGTTTCCACTATTAAAAGAAGAGAAAAAAAGACTATAAACTAAGATAATCAGTACACAGTAATATTATGAATAGCAGATAACTATATAACTAAGATAAACAGTAAACATTTATAAACCATCAAACAAAGCAAAGCATACAAAGCTTGAGGTTCAATCTTCAAGTTCGGCCTCTTGATGCAAGTCTGCTGTTCACCTCTGGCGGCCTTTTAGGGTGTACAGGTACTCTTGGCGGCAAAGGTGAAAATCTGCTGTTCACCTCTGGTGGCCTTTTAGGGTGTACAGGTACTCTTGCTGGCAAAGGTGAAAGTCTGCTGTTCACCTCTGGTGGCCTTTTAGGGTTGGAACAGTACTCTTGCTTCCACAGTGTCAAAGGGTGTCGGGAAGCTGTTGGAAAGGGCGTTGTGGAGGCATATGCCTGTGTAGAGCGTCTTAGTGGACATCTAGTGGTTGCTGGCAGCCGTTTAGGGTGTCCTAGCGAAAGTGTACTGATCACCGGCGGCCTTTTAGGCTGGAACTTCATTCTTGTTTTTGATGGTGCTAAAGGGCGTCGGAAGGCAGTTGGAATGGATGGTGCTAATTTGCCTGGGTTGGAGCCTGCATCCGATCATCACAGACAATTCCTACGATCCCCCATCCTAGTGGAGATTTGATGGCCACTGGGCCATCTACAGGACCGCCGACTGACTCGGAGAAGAGAAAGGCGCATGGGGCATTATTTCCCACCAAGAGTAGGATCTCAGCCTCCAGATCTAGAGCGGGAAAGTGATGAGCCAGGTGCTGTAGGTGAGGCATGCTACTTATGACCTCAGGTGTTGCGATCTGACTGCGGTCATTCAGTACCCCATCACATTCAAATACGGGCGGTAGTGGGAACCGGGAACTTCCATCCAATGACTCTATGCAGAGTCCAGTAGCTCTCCTCCCTGCTGTGCTTCTTGGTTCATGGCACGTTGATACATTGAAGTGAAGTTCGTTCTGTTGCACCTCAAAGAGGTCGAAGAATGCAGGTCTGGCCTGGGTGCAGGTGCTTTGAGCGTCTATCTGCACGTACATTTTCACGGCATCTTCAGGGCATCCTTCAGGGTACACTTTGGCTAAACAGATGGGAAGACATGAACAAGGGTGTGGTGAGTCGGCGTGCAGTGCTGTGCAGTTGACACTCATCCTCGGTTTTGGTTGTGGTTTGGCAGTCTGCCGAGGACCCCTGTCTGCTTCTGTGTTATGTTAAGGCTCCTTGTCTGAAGGAGGGTTACGAGATATCTGCAATGGCAGCTTGGCATCTGGATGCAGCACGGTTGGGTGTTGGACACTACTGCATAAGTCGCATTGCACCTTGGCTGTGCAGTACTTGGACAGATATTTGGATTCGCAACACTTGTAGCAGTATTGGTACTCCCTTAGTAACTCTTTTCGTTGGGCCAGTGATTTCGCTGCAGACCCAGTGCAGCTGTTCAGCGAGTGACGAGTGTGGTGCATAGGACAAAACTGTGTTCTCCTTGTGTTTGGAGATCTAACTTGGGTTGTATCTGATGAGTCCTCTCCCCAACTGTGTGTGGATGAGGAGTTGATCTCGGTTTTATGGACAACCATGAAGGGTCTTTCCCTGGTAGTGTGCATAGGGCCTGAGAGCGATATATGGTTGGTGTTGTATCTTCTGTCATTAGGAGGACTAACAGCTCTGAGTCCATGGGCCTTGTGTGTGTTGCACACTGTCCCCTGGTGGGACACGAATTCTTCAAGAAGTGTGAAGGGTATAAAGTGGTGGCGACCCTTGGCCATGAAGGTGTCAGATAACTGGAGCCACTTTTCAATTAGCACCTGCAGAAGTTTTTGAACAATTTTGTTCTGCGTGTTGACGTGATCAAGACAGGTGCGTGCCAGTAAGTTGGGATCCCGTTGTGCCATTCTCAGCTGGACAAGTATGTTAGTGAGGTCTATGATTCGGCAAGGCTTGCCGATAGGAATTTTAGGAAAACTGTTGAGGCTATCCAAGAGTGTTGCTTCTATGTCCTCGGAAGCACCACACAGTTCGTCAAGCCTTTTCCATGATAACCGTAGGGCAGCGGCCAGGTTGTCTAACTGGGATGCCAAAAGTGCCCTCGGTATGTCGGCAGACTGTGGCCCTAGCCATGCTATCAAGTGTCTGATTATTTCATCAGGGTTCAGGCGTGCCACCTGAACGGGGCACAGGAAAAGTTTCTTCCATACTAGATACTCGCCCGCTGGCTTGTCAGAGAATCTGCGAACTCCGTTGGTGTGCAAATTTAGCTTTCCACTCTGTACAGCCAAGTTTCTCCAGTAATCTTCAGCATTTGCTGAGTTGGGGGGAGGTATTGACGTAGAGGGTTCTCCCCCTGGATTCTCATAGGGTGGGTTTGGATTGTAAGTCAACGACGGGTTGTAGTTTTCCTCCCAGTACTTATGGAGGATGTCGTACTCCCATACTGGGGACGATGGTTGAGCGTCACGCTGATGTGTAGGCTGGGCGCGGTTACCTTGTGGTACCTGGGAACCGGATTGAGGTTGTGACAGGAACGCTGCTGCCTGTGGATTGAGTGTGGATTGAGATTGTCGTTGATGGCATGTCGACTCGTGGAGAAGTTGTAGGCACTGGTGGGTTACGTTGCTCGGCCAGCAGGGTGTGAGACGTTGTGGTAGGGTTGCTGGTGCTGGGAAGAGAATCTCGGACCTTAGTACGTACAACATCAATTGGGGAAGGTTTGCTGTTGGTGGGAAGTGAATCTCATACTTTAGAGAGTATCTGGGGTCGTCCCTCAGATGTGTAACTGATATGTAAAGTCTGTGGTTGAGATTCATCCCGGTGCTTCCCTGGTTGTGGAAGACTGCTAGGCAACTGCGGTGGTTCCATCTGCTCGTTTTGAAGCGAGTGCTGCTCATCCACATAGGCCTTGACCCGTGTATCTGGGCTCTCTTCTCCCAACTCGTCGAGGTTGAAGTTGAGGGAGGCAGCGTTGGCCGCCTTCTGCCATGCTGCGGCCTGTGCTGGTTTTGCTGCCATCTCTCTTTGTTGTTCGAGTAACTCCACTTAGGCCTGAGCTTTGGCTATTGCTGCTTGATGATTGGCCTGAGCTTTGGGCCTTTCTGCTTGTTGATTGGCCTGCCTGAGCTTTGGCCATTTCTGCTTGTTGATTGGCCATTTCAGCTTTCTGCTGTATCAACTCAGTAAATCTGCCTCTGCTGCTGCAGCTTCAACTTGGGCTTCTACAGCTCGTTCAGCGTAGCTGGCTGCTTTGGAGGCCTTAGATGTGCCCCTACGACGGGAGGATGCTCTGGATGTGAGAGCTGGCAGCAGATTTGGCGCGAGACACTGGAACCTGCCTGCAATCTAGCCAATTTGGGATGGAGGGAGGAGGCTTTCTTTGAGTGGTGGGAAGAAGCTGCTTGTGATTGAAGACCTCTGTCGGATGTGGTCTTCTCCCTCGGCATTTGCTCCTTCTGTAGAGCAATGAGGAGCACGGCCTGGAGGGAGTTTCTGCCTTCCCAAACGGTGTCTTTGTGTTCTTTGTTCACCTCCTCGAAGCAATGAATGTGTTCCTGGAACTCTGGGTCTTCCAGGTTCGACTGTATGTATTTAAGCTTATTTTCACTGTCTCTCCACCGTGCGAGGTGCTCCTCTAACTCCTCCGGCATCAGGAAGAGGCTCTCGAGTGGCAACTTGCTTTTGGGGGTGTCACAAATCTTGACCAGCTCCGTCCATGAGTCTGCATGATGGAGATACTGCCTTCCCCAATCCGCTCTGAAGCGTGTCACTGTGGGTGAGGTAAGCTTCCTATGCCATCTGAGGTCGTAGGCCTTCTGAGGTATCGCGGCTTCTCCAGAGAGATGGACATCTAAAAGCGGTTGTTGGGAACCAGGCTCCACATTTACAACAAGGGTGGGTAGAGGATTCAGGTCTTCTGGTACATCAGAGACATCATGTTTCAAATTGGCAAAGGGAGAATTTTGGAAAATTTAGTGGTTTTCCGCACAATTCCTTTGTTTGTACTAGGGTGCGCTGCAAGCAGATAGTAGAATTGATGCTGAATTTAAGACTTGAGCACGTAGGTGACACTGCAGAGTCTGGGCGATGCTAGCACAGCACACAGTATGGCTGCTTCTAGGGTGCGTTGTGAGCTTGCAACACAAGGGGGCACTAGAGGTTGCGTCGCGAAGTCTGAAGACTAGAGGGCTGAACGCAGAAATATACCTATAATTTTCACTTACTTCACAAGGTGGCAGTAGAGGGTCTGGAAGACACTGTTGCCACACCCATGTTAGGCTGCAGTTGCTCTTTGAATTAAGTTGATTAAATTGTCCACAATAGTTTCAAAAAAGGGATTATCAATGCAAACACATATTGGAAAATTGAAGATTTTTCTCTGAGCCCCAGATGTAGCAGTGGGCTGAAGAGAAAAAGAGGGGGGGGACTTCCTTGCCCACTCTTGAAAAAAGGAAAAAAATGGTAAGAATTTTTTAACTTCACTGTAAATTTCTTCTTCATCACCAGATGGAGATGTAGGCTGTTTTACTTGAGTCTGTTAGGTTGCAGTTAATCTTGGAACATTTGAATTAAATTGATTAAATTGTCCACAAGAGTTGCAAAAAGGGGTCATCAATGGATAAACACTCTGGTCAATCTTGAGAGACTTTGTAAAAAAAAACAGCAAAAGGCAAGATGCTGACTTTGTTTAAATCATTGCTAGATTAAGTCTCTCTCTTCGGCGGGGCAAAGGAATGTGCCCATTGTTCTGGAGACGGCTCTGGCCGGAGGAATTTTTATAACCCTGGCCTCTTTATGGTTTTTCCCCACCTTCCAGATGAGCAGAGGAAGACTAGCTTTTGTTTTACTGCCAAGCATACAGGCATTATTTCTCAGAGTCTCTCACTGCATTTGTAGAAGGTTTAAAGACAGAGGTTTGGTTTTCCTTTGAGAGCCAGGAAATATCTGACTCCTTGTTATGCAAATGGAGTCTTTGAGATAGCAGGAAGACAAACTGAGCAAAGAAGACGGGGGTGGGTGGATAGTTCTCTTTGTAACATGTGGGGGAATTCCAACCCCTCCCACCATCCAACCAGCACGTAAAAAATTCCGATGCTCACAGAGAGAGATGGGAAATGCAGATTTAGATTAACATTGCATATTCACTCCTGGCTTCAATATTACTTTGCTTTATCAGAAATCCAAATTAACAATCTTTATACTGATGGGGTTCAGGAATTCAAATTTTAATCATCTTTTACTTTTCTGTATCCTGCACAGAGATGGGTTTATAAACTGTACAGATGCAGATAGATAACAAGACATCCATAACAAAGTACATTTATTGGTTCATCAGGTATCCTCATAACTCACATTTGTGATGAAGTTCTTCTTTAATGACCAATCCTTTGTATATCTGCCTTGTAGTAAAAGATGGTGATCTCCTAACCCATCTCATAGCGATAGAAAGCAGCTGCCATGAGTTAGAGAGTTCAGGCAGAAGTGTGGAAACCCACCCACCCCCAACCCACGGAGGGTTAAATTAGTGACCAATCCGGATTACAGATGTGGTCATGTGACATGAACTACATTTCCCAGGATACCTTTAACTACATTTACTATGATGCATTCCCTTAAGGGGACAGCTCATAATTCCTAAGTAACTATCCAATTCCCATAGACTGGCTGGGACAGCACAGCAGATTTGGCAGATTGCAACTCTTTATCGGCGGCCAACTGTTCACTATGAACTGTCACCTCCAGTCAAGAGGGAACCTTTGAAGTGGGAAAGCACCCAGAGTCCACAGAGGTCCTTTTGCAATCCATAAAGCCCCCTGGAAAGTGGGCATCCTTTTCCATTTGGGGTGGAGGACTTTGATCTCTTAAGAGAGAGCCGTGTAGGTGTCTGGCATAAACGCCCCTCCCCCCCTTCCCTCAGAACTCTTGTCCCGCAAAAAGGTCTGGCCAGAGCCACTGCTGGACACTGCTGTCAACAGGCCACCCAAAGTCCAGTCTGTCCTTGACCGTCAGAAATCAGACTCTCCCACCCCATGATAGCTTGTTACAAAGAAGGTGTCCTGGCGAACACTTCCTTCCTTTAATCCATCCATCAGTTAGAGGCCGCCCCATTCCAGGCCCCCCACCCCACCTCGCCCATAGTCCCCACCTCAGCTGGCTCTGAGCCCTTCCTGGAAAGGATCCCCGGTCCCACGGATCAGGTCTGGCTCGCCTCTCTGCTGCAGGACACGGGATCAGCTGTTGAAGGTGTGGAGTGACTGGCACGGCGGGGCTTGAAGCCGCCAGAATTGAAGCCACTGACAGTGGACCAAGCACCAGCGACCTTTACGAAACCAGCTACCTCTCCAACCGCGGGGAAGTCTGTGGGTGAGCAGAGGAGGACTAGTTGGGAAAGAGACCTGAAGGACAGTGGCTCCCCCGAGACTGAGGGCAAAGTGGGGGGAGGTGCCAAATGCCGCGAAATGCCCGGTCAGCACCCCTGGCCGCCACTTCTTCACTGGAGGGCCCTTGAGCTGGGCTCTTGGCATATCTTTTATCACCAACTAGGGAGTCCGACCCGTGTGAGGGAGGGTGGGATTTGATCCCTCCTTAGAAGCATGTCAGTGTGGGTGGTGGTTTCTTTCTTGGCGGCTCTTTCATCAGGGGGTTTCCTGCTAGATTATTTGCCTGATGTTAATCCCTGCTCACCTGGGTATTGGCTGGAGAGGAGGATGTGGCGTTTGGGTTTCCTTCTTAGCTGTGTTGTGGTCTCTCGTGAACGTTGGGTAGACCTGCTTTACTTCTGCGAGTCTGTTGATGGCGGATTCCTCCGAATGCCACGTTTCCAGAGTTCTCGGGCATTTGGGGACTGAGCTGGTCCAGGAGGCTCCCAGCCGACAGGGTGGCCGAGTCAGGGTGGCCGTCTCCTCTGCCTGCCCCACACGGTGGCTGCCACAGCCCTTTCCCCTTCTGGGGCTGCTGGGCCTTTGGGTTTGTTTAAGCTGTTTTGGAGGACTTTGGTTGGTTTGTGGGTGGCGGCGATGCCGTGTGGTTGTCACGGTCTGTCGGTTGTTCCTGAGGTGTGTTTGCTATAAGGCAGTGTTACCCTTTGCATAGTTTGTGTTGGTTGTGCTGAGCTGGGCTGAGTGGTCAGGCCCTTCTGAAAGAGTTGTGTGAATAGCCAAGATGTTGTGTAGGAGGTCTGCTTCCTTTTTCTGCTGTTCTGAGTTGCGGTAGTGCGTTTGCGCTCCTCTGCATAAGGGCTCTTACACAGCTCCTCTTGTGGGAGGCCGGTGGTTACTTTGGTAATGGAGCACTTGGTGAGTGTGGGTGGTTTTTCAATAGACTTTGTGTTTCTGGTTTGCTGTTGTTTCCTCTGCTGAGGAGGATATCCAGGAAGGGCAGGGCTGTTGTTTTCTTACTCCCTTGTGAATTTTAATCCTTTGAAGATGTTCTGGATTCTTTTCTTTACTCTCCGAATAATGTTGAGAGTATTTAAAAGGCCCAAGGGCTACTTACTCTTCTCTGGTGCACCAACCCAACCGCGTGTGTGCATGTGAGTGTGCATGTGCGTGTGTGTGTGTGCTCCCCTTGGGTTTTGAATATCTCAAGGGAGGCAAATCAAGATACCAGCGTGATTTAAAACCTGACCATGTTCTGGAAGGGAAACATAAGCAAATTCCTTAAGATGATTCGGTATGTCCATATAGGACATTAATCTGCTTATTTGCAGAGATTCACCCGTGTTGAATGAAACCCTCAACAATAATTCAGCCATCAGACAGCCAGAGTGCATCTTCAGAGTTTGTCCAAAAGGGTTAACTACTTATTTGCTTGTGAGAGTCTGGCAGATGATTCACTATACTATTCACTATTGTTATCCACATTAAGTTGCCATTTCATTGCATTAAACAAATGGTGTGTGTGTGTGTGTGTGTGTGTGTTTGTTGTGTGTGCGCACGCATTTTAAGTCCAGGCCTTGGTTGTATAGATTTGGTGTTAATGCTGCTAACACGTTGTATTTGCGCTTCAGCATATTACATTAGCGCGGATGTTTTACTGTTCTGCATCCCTTTTTATGCTGTCTGTCCGCGAAAGAGGAAAAAGAATATTTAGAAACCCAGAGAGGACCTCGTGCACCAACTTCATACTCCAGGCTGTGACCACGTGGGCCATGATGGAACTGGGAGTCGACCAATGCCACCTAAGCAGAGGCCCCGCGCGCCAATCAGGCGTGGGGGTGGGTGGGGACAAGGGAGTGCGGAGTCCTGGTGGTAATCTACGCTTGCCAAGCCTGGGGAGGAAACTCAAATTAGGTGCTTTGAGTGAAGGAGAAAAACGGGCTGCTTGCTTTGCACTGACTTTTCTAGCCCATCTGGAAAAAATCCATGCCGTGACCTGCATGGGGCACATTCACCGCCCCTAGATTGATCAGCTCCCCCTGCAACTGTGGAGCTTCTGGGGGGGGGCGTGTTGAGGGGTCCTTTCTCTTCTGTCCCCCCACCCCACCAGTGTTTATGGTTTTCTGGTATGGTAGCACTGAGGACGTTACCTAGTTGGGTAGTGAAACGTCTCCAAGAAAACATTTACAGCAGAGAGGATCCCACTGCCCTCCCCCTCCCCCCCACTTCTAAAGTTGTTCCCTGGGTGGGTCATGAAGCCCCTTCTGGGAAAGAGTCCGGCTGGGAGAGCGCCGGGGGGACCCCCAGGCCAGCCCTGAGCCACAGGCGGCCCCATTACGCTTCTCTCTCTCTCTCTCTCTCTCTCTCTCTCTCGATCTTCTCTGGTTGCGGCTTTGGAAGCTGCTCACTGAGCTCCCTCGGCTTGGCTTCTTTTTGAGCAGGAGGCTGGTGGGGTGGGAGGAGGGGTTGTCTTATTCTCCACACAAATAGTTCTGTCTTCCCCCAAAGGATTGGCGAGCCTTTCGGTGCTTTAGTCAACTGAAGAATAATTTGGCTAGTACGAAAGAAATTCGGGTCCTGCAGATGCCATCCGATACTTTTGCCGGGGGGGGGGGG
>NW_020769496.1:347392-358438 GCF_900518735.1 Pseudonaja textilis
GGGGGGGGGGGGGGGGCTCGCCTCTTCCTGTTGGACTGGTTTCACTTGGGGAAGAGAAGCTGGGGGCTGAAGCTGGAGACCCCTGGGCCAAGGATATCTTCCCGGGAAGACCAGGCCTTGGCTGGGGGGGGCGGGCGGTGAGCAGAGTAGGCCAAGGAGAAAGAGGCACCGGGGCAGCTTCTTCAGGCAGAAAAGGGGGGAGGAGGTGCTGCCATGGGCACCGGAGCTCCAACCCCAAGCACAGCCGCCACCTCCGGCTGCCTCTCGGGGCAGGGCAGGACCCGCAGGGCTGCTGGAGAGTTGCCCGTCTGGCCTGTGCCTGAGGTCACCAGGGAAGAGGGGCTGCTGCTCCGCGGGCAGGCTCCCAGCCTTGAGCCGAGGGCGCTGCCCTGCCATCCCCCCCCCCCCCGCAGGCATTCAGCCCCCGCTTTCTGGAGCCCCGCAGGAGACTCTAGGAGAACAGTCAATATAAATCCTTACAATCTACAGTGACTGTTTCCTGGTATGATTTGATTGCTTATTGTACCCCGTGACTATCATTAAGTGTTGCTGCACCTGATGATTCTGGACTCTTGACGGATGTCTCTTTTCTTTGATGTACACCAAGAGCATTTGCACCAAGACCAATTCCTTGTGTGTCCAATCACACTTGGCCAATAAAGAATATTCTATTCTGTTCTATTCTATTCTATTCTATTCTATTCTATTCTATTCTATTCTATTCTATTCTATTCTATTCTATTCTATTAATTCCTATTTCTATTCTAATTCCTATTCCTATTTCTATTCTAATTCCTATTCTATAAGCGGCGAATGCATTGAATCCTGCAGCTTTTCTCCAATCCCACAAAAAGGCAACCCCGAGAACCCTGAACCCCCAAGCTGCCCCCTCCCACCACGAATGCAAGTAGTCTTCCCACCACCACCCGTTCCTAGGGACCCCAAAAGCAGCTTGAGGCTCAGGCAGCGAGAAAGAGGCCGCAGTGGCACCCAGGGCTCGAGACCACCTTTCACTGAGGGCCCCTGCGGTGGCCAGGAGGCCCCCCTGACTTGCACAGAAAGGGGAAGGGGCCCTCGTGAGGAAACCGGGAGCTGCGGGCAGGCGGGGGACCGATCTCAGGCTGCTACCTAAAGAAGGAACTGGGACCCCCAAAGAGGCCTGGGAGGAACCAGCCAGCCAGAGAGCCTCGGGGGTGGGGTGGCTCTGCCAAGACTTTGCCCCCCCAAGAAACCCAGGGATCCCCTTGCAGCTGGAGGAGGGCAGGAGAGCAGCCCAGGCGGGTTGGGGGGCATTTTGCAAGAGAGAGAGTGGCAGCAGCTTCCTTCTCCCCCTGACCCTGCCTGGGCACCCCCCTCCATATGCCTGTCTGGCTTTGTAAGCCCGGTGGGGGGGGGGGGAGGCACCAGGCGGCCAGGCGGTGGGCTTTCTGGGGAGACTGGCTTGGGGAAAATGCTGAGGGTGGGCAGTGAAGCCCCTGGGAGCCACCAGGGAGAGGAGGGCGGCTGCTGGTCCAGTGACCTGCAGGTGAACTTTCCTGCCAGCGGAGCAATTTGGGAGACTCCTTTATGGGGAGTTTAGATTTGCCAGCCTGCCTAAAACTCCAGGCTCCTGGAAGTGTTAGCCATCCAGTGGCAGGCGGGAGCTGGAGGGAGAGACGGGAGGAGGAGGAGGAGGAGGAGGAGGCAGGCTGAGCTGCAGATGCCCCATGCCAGGCTCACGGCTGGACACCGAGGAGGGCAGGGGAACGGGGCAGCCGCCCAGGTCCCATTCCTCTCTGTCCCGAGATGCTGCTCAGCGCACGGCTCCCGACTCCATGTGGCTCAGGACCCCGTGTGGCTCTCCTTGGCGCCTGCCGCCAGTTTCCCTGCAGCGGCCCAGCCCCGACCTTCCAGCATGGGAGGGAGGCTGGAGGACTCCATTTCATGAAGAAACAAGCCCCCCCTGTGCAGAGTTCCCAGGGGTGGTTTTTCACTCCCTCCCAGAGAGTCAACCGGGCAGCTGCTCCACCCCCCCTCTCTGCAAGGGGCAGGAGCCAGGCGCCAGGAAGGGAGGTGGCAGCAAGCAAGGCGGAGACCCTGGGCAAGGAGGGGTCAAAGGAGAGGCCAGGACCGTGCACAGACCTCCCTCCCTCTCCTCCCACCTGGAGCTGGTGGCAAGGACAGTGCCCGGGATGTACCTTTGGGGCCCCCCACCGGCCCCCGTCCAGCTCCCTGGCTTTCTGTTCCCTTCCTGGGCCCACCCACGTCCTCCCCTCCTCTGCCCTTGTGGGGCTGGCAGCTCTGCAGCAGGTGGCGTTTCTCCGCTTCACTCCCCATCTCCATCAACCTGTCAGCCTCTACATGCACAGCGCCCCAAGAGGCAGGCACGGGACTCTCTTCCCTCCGAGCGCCTCCCACTAGGCCATCCTGTCGCCTTTCCTGCTCTCCCAGCCTGAGCAGGGCAGCCGCCTGGAAGGGGGCCAGAGACCAGGAGCCGAAGGGTTTGGCTGGATGGGGCGCAATGCTCTCCTAAGGACAAGGGGGGACCCTGACTGAACCTCTTGCCGGTCCATCTCATTTGGGGGTCCTCCAACCGGACGGATGCCAGGCTCCCTTGTGGGCCGCTCTACCAGGGCAACGAACGGTGCTGCAGAGTCAGCCAATCCAGCAGGTGGTGCTTGGGGGTGCAGAACGTCTGCGCATCCTTTGGGGGACCCACTCCATGCTTCGCAGAGGTATCCTGTGGCTTAGCTCCATTTCCCCACGCTGAGAAAGCCCTTCCAGGTGTCCTGCTGGCTTCACGGCAGAGGCAAAAAGCAAAGGAGAGGTGGGCCGCACCTCTGGGGCCTCCTCCTCCCCTCTTCCTTCCTCCGCCTCTTCTTCTGCCTTGGATGGAATTGGACTGAAATGCTGCCAGCTCCCTAGAGCTTCACAGCTGTTTACAACCCAACGAAAATGTCCACAAGGTAACCTCACTCGATCCCTACTAAAGCAGGCACGGCCAGCCTGGACCGGCCACAGCGGCAGCCCCGTCCCAGCAAATCAGAGTGAAGCTACTACAATCAGCATCGCTTCACCCGGGACTCACAACTCGCAGCCGGCCCAAACCGGCAAGACGCCCCCAGGCCGGTTCTGTGCGTAGAATTTCCCCCTTTAAAAACCCTCCTCTATCCATGAAAAGCCATCGCCGACGCTGCGCAGCCCTGAACGTCCGGCCGCAGCCCCTGCAGCCCCTGCCAGCAGCCCCGCTCCCCCTTCCTCCGGGAAGGCCAGGTCAGAGCCCCGGAGCCGCCTGCCCCCTTCAGCCCGCCCTCCCCCCCCCGGTTGGGGGGCTTTCCCGCTCTTCCCCGCCCTCTCAGCCCGCTCTTCCTCCCGGTGCCCGCCTTGGGCCTTGATCCTCAGCGGATCCCCCTGCAGGACCAACCGGGCCTGGACCCCCGAGGGGGCCTCCGCCCGTGCTCGCTCCTTCAGGCAGCGGCTCCCTCCGAGCAGGCAGGGGCCCTTCCTCTTCCACCAGGCAGGCCGGCCTCCCTTGGCTGGGGGTCGCCCCGCAGCTTCTCCGGGCCCTGCTCCCAGGGGGTCTAAGGCCGTCTGTGGGCGGGGGGAGGGTGAACCGCAACCGCCCCCAATGCATCTCCTTCCCGGAAGGCCCCTCCTTTCTAGGCCATTCCAGCGGGTGGGCAGAGGGCCAGCGCTCCCCCCCGCCCCTCCGGCCCGGCCTGCAAAGAGGCCACCGAGGTGCCCCAAGCATGAACAGCAGCGTGAAGCTCCAGGACGGAGCTGCGTGGATCCCCTGGTTCCAGGCACCTTTGCCCCACCCTGCATCCTCGGAATCGGCTCTGCAGCACAGGTACTCCCCCCCCCCCCCCCCCCCCCCCCCCCCGCCCCCCCGCCCAGCCCTGGAAGCTGATTCTTCCTTGCTGCCTGTTAAGCTGCCTTGGCTGATGGGATTGGAGGCAGGGAAGGCCGCTTCCCCACCCCCACCCCCCACCCGCACGGGGAAACCCACAATTGGGTCTGAACTGACCCAAATCAGGACCTCATCAGTGCTACGCGAGCGGGACTGCTGAGGAGAGCTAAATGTGATGTTTTGGAAGGAACAGTTGCATAAATTTACTATCTGAAACATAAACATAATTTTTATAGTGATGGGAAAAGAGAGATCGAAGCAGTTCTGCAAAGCATCTTGGGAAGGCGAGGGGGACGCCAGAAGCAGGGAAAACCAGGCTGTTTAAAATAACCATAAATTGAGGCTGTGAGCACCGATAGCTGGAAGAAGCAGAGTTGTAAAGAGAATTTAGGGTGCAAAACAGTCATCTAAGAAAAAGTGAACCTTATTTTACTTACATTAATCTATCATAAGATCTGTACATTTATGAAATATTTGAAAAAAAGAGCTATTTTATGACCTGAGACTAGTTACAGAAAAGATCACTCACATTGTATTTTATTGTCCATTATTATCTGTAAACCATAAAAACCGAACTGTTTTGTAAATCATTGAACATTATTTAGTAAATAAATAGAATTCAAATAACTGCACAATCTGCTGACTGAATTCATCTGTTTCCTGAGTGATGCATCATCCATCCTGGTTCCTGGTCTCTCAGCAGCTTCTGAGGCCACCCATCACGGAGTGCTTCTGCACAGGCTTCATGGATTGGGACCCAGGGTCCCCTTGGTTAAAGGGGGTCGTTTATCAGGACCCAGAAGGCCGGCAGGTTCTGCCCTGGCACCTGCCCTCTGCGGCAGCTTCCCCTCCAGGGGTCCTCCCCCCCCCCCCCCGCCCTCGGAAAACGTTTGGAGAGCTGCTGAGAAGCTGGCCGGCCTTCCAGGCTCAGGAGGCGTCTCCAGTGTGCCAATTTCTCTTCAAAGGGGAACCGAGGCAAATCGACGGACTTGGACTCATGGAGTCCCTGAAGAGGAAAGTCCCCATCAGCCCACAGCCAAACTTAGTCACCCCTTGAAGGCTCCACCACTCTGGGGTCTTGAGCCACGAGACCGGTTTCCACCCGCAGCTGCCCCAGGCAGTTCAGGGTCAGAAGAAGTGGCTAAAGGGGCATTTAAGGCAGCTGAGGAGCAGAGCGCTCAGGCCAGGTGACCAGTGGCAGCTCCCCCCCCCGCCCGTGGGCCAGGGAAACAGGGAAGCCCCGCAGGCTGCTTGGGCACCCAGCCAGGGGCACATGAAATCCACCTCAGGGCAGTTGGACCTAGCTTGAATGGAGGGTGGACATCTGATGGGTTTGGGGCTGGGTGTTTTCCGGAAGCCCTGATGGTGGCTCTCCGTGGCCGTAGTTTGTGGTGAGGAGCTGAGCCAGGGTTGCTTCAATGCGGCTTCGCCCTGTGCGGCAGTCTTGGAGGTGAAATCGAAGAAGAGGTGCCTCAAGCGCTGTTGAAGGAAGACAATGAGTGGCTCCAGCCGGACATGAGGAAGGGCCCGCATCAGGGATTAGGCCTTGGCAGGAAAGTGGCAAAGCACATTTTCCCTGCTGTTCCCCCTCGGCAGCCGCCATCTGGCAGCCCCTTCGGAATGACCCGTTCTCCTGCTGGGGAGGCAGGGCTCGGAGAAGGATCATGAGCGGTTGGGGAATATTCTGAGCACCCACATGGATTTAATGCTTAGGTTGCCTGAAGGTCCCATTAAGGTGATGGAAACCACACTGAGGGCAGTTAGCCGGAATATTTGGGTCTTTATTTCCTGAGAGGGGGACCATTGGCCGTGGCCCCTTCCAGTTGGTGAAGGGTGCCCAGGAGGTGGCGAGGAGTGGGAGGGGCTGCCCCAAACCCTGAAAGAGGCAGGGATGCACCCAGTCTTGGCTGCACCCAGCCGGGCAATGCTTGTCCAGCAGTCGTTTGGGGGAAGGGGCTGAGAAGGCCGTGACTGCAGGGGGTCCTGGAGGCCTTTCAGAGAAGGAAGAGAGCAAGGGTGGGAAAACCCCCACGCAGAATCTGCCACAAGCTCCGGAGGTGGCAGTTATGGGTGTTTCTCCTCGTGCCTGTGTAAGCCACTTGCTCTGTGAGCTGCCCCGGTTCCCCTCAGGCTGCTAAGGCACAACCCAAGGGGCTGGTCGCGACCAATGAAGCCCTTCAAGGCATCGGGCCCGCTGAGCCAGCGGCCTTGGGTGAGGGGGGAGATGGAGTGGGCTTCCTCCTTCCGTCAGGCAGCCTGCAAAAGAAACCTTCCGACACCCCCTCCCCTGCCAAGAGACGCCTGGCCCTCCCCCTGCCCGGGGTGGGAGGGGGGCAGAGATGCAGGTGCTTCCGTGTGATCTCGGCAAACTGGTCCTGGGGACAAACCTTGGGAGATGCTGTCTCTTCCTTCTCCCAGTAAAGAGCTTCCCAAGGCCCACCTTCCAGATTGGAAGGGACCTTGGAGGTCATCTAGTCCAACCCCCTGCTCAAGCAGGAGGCCATTCCAGACAAATGTCTGTCCAGCCTCTTCTTGAAAGCCCCCAGTGATGGAGCCCCCAGAGCTTCTAAAGTCCCTTGGTCAGAGTACAAGGCCTGCACGTTTTGGGGTGTCAGCACATGGGCCTTGTCCCTGTGAGTGAATGAAACCAAGGGGGAAGGTGAGAGGGGAAGGAGGGCTAAAGGGAGGCTCAGGGCGGCTGTCCGGGTTCGGTCCTCCGGGACTTTCAGGCAGGACAGTGGCCAGCTGGGCCTCCCTGGCCTTAGCAGAGCGTGGTGATCTGCGGCTTCTCCTCTGCCCCATTGCAGGCGGTGGGTGGAGGTCTCAGCCTGGAGGGCCGCTGGGGGCCGGGAGGTCTCCTGTTCGCGTCTACAGGCCGGTTTCCATTGGCAGCGTGGAATCCAATCCTCCAGGTCGCATGCTTTACTGACCCCCAGCGAGGCTGGAATGGACTCGCTTTCCGAAGAACTCTGGAGAGCAACCAGCCCCCACAAGCCTGTGGAGAATCTGCGTGAAGGCCTAGGGAGCTGCCTGCTGCCAACGTGCAAGCCTAAATAAGGACAACCGGGACGAATGCCAGGCCGAGGAAGAGTCCTGCGTCGCATACGGAGATGGATGCCCCACACGCCACTTCCTCCTTGGAGCCAGCAGAGAAGGGAATTGGACTGAGGGTTTATGGGGAAGGTCTGGCAGACCAAGTAAGGACTCTGAACAGGGCCATAGGCAGCCAGGGAGCCCCTCAAGCGGCCCAGCAGCCGAGGTGATGGATGGGGACTCTTCACAGGGGCTGCAGGTTGAGGAGCTGGAGGGGCTGCTGCGTGGCAGGAGGCCACAGACCGAGCGAGGGGATACCCAGCCACGTTGGGACTTCCCAGTCAGCCCGGCGGCTGGGGCTGAGGATGCAGGCAGGATGCTGGGCACCCTGATCCAGTCCCGTGGAAAGGAGTGTTACCGGTTTAGGGCGAGGGCAACGGGACGGGGCCTTTACCCTCTCACCAAAGCCCCCTGTTCATGGCAATAAGAGCCGAGGGCTTTTCAAAATCCGATTTCCGGCGAGGTGTCAGGTGGGGATGGGAAGAGTTAAAGTGAGTTCCGTCTCCTTATCCAGTTGCAAAGGGTCAGGAGCGGCGGAAACGATACAGGAGGAATGGGGTGGAAGGCTAGATTTTAGGAAGTTGCTCTTGACAGACACAGCTGTCAATCAGTGGAACAGGCAGACTCTTGACTTGAGGGTTTCCTCCCCTTCACTGGAGGTTTTCCAACGGGGGTGGGGGGGGGGGGGGGGGCGGCGATAGCCTCTCAAGCTCCAGGATTCTGTGGTTCTGGGGTAGGAGGAGAGGAGGGTGAACATGGATTTATTGCAGCACCGGAGGCAAAGGGCAGGCCTGAAGTGGCCAGAGGTGTCTTCCATGGACTTATGCAAAATACAATATGCGTTTAATCAGCACCACAAAGCATCTGATGGGATTGTCGCTTCTGCCTGTGAGTGGGGACAGTTGTAGCAATGAACGACACAATGGCTCGAATTGGAGAAAGAGGTGAAGGAGGGAGGCGCTGGGGAGACGCGGCTTGGCCTGGCTTCCCAGGGCGCCTGCCATCGCTTAGCGGTTTCATCCTCCCTTGCCTGACAGCACCGTTTTTTTCTCCTTCAGCAAGCAGGCGGTTTCTGCTTCCTTTCCAAGGTCATGACTGCCCACGCTTAAGCCAGCATTAAATCGGGTTTGTAACATCTTTTTCTTGACAACAGCACATATAGCTCATTTTTTAATATAGCTGAGGCAGACAATCAATAATTAAACCAGTATCACAAAATACTTTAAAGAATCACTGCAAACAAGATAAAAGAGAATGAGTTTGTGGGAGGACACGCACCTATACACAACGCAACCACCCTGCGGGGACCCCCAAAGTTGCTGGAAGAACCATGTCCTCCTTTTGAAAGGTTAACAGGGATGAGGCTACACTCACCTGTATCCCAGAGGGTGGGGGGCACAGCAGACCCCTGCCCCCACTCTCCTCCTCCATGGCGAGATGGGATGGGTGGATGTGATTGGGAACAGGTGGTCTCTCAAATAACCTGGTCAGATGAGGGCTCTAAAGGTTGAGACCAGCCCCTAGAATCGCACCTGGAAGTGACTGGCAGCCAATGAAGTATGTGGAGCAGGTGTGACGCCTGCCGTCCTAGAGGCCCACGTAAGTGCCGCTGTGTTCTGGACACTCTTCAAGGGAAGCCCCACATACGAAGGGTTCGAGTAACCCATATATATTCTGGAGGTGACTGTGAGCCGAGAGCCCCATGGACTAGGAGGGGGGGCAGCTGCTGCTGCACAATAGAGAGGATTTTTAAAACCGGTTCCACCCAACCACAAATTTGGTAAAGCTCTGCTTCTCTTTGGCTTCAGAGTGCATTCCGGGTCCAAGAACAATGACCACGAGGAGCTCCTGGGTCCAGTGAAGAGGAGGGTTGGCCAGAATGCTCCGCTCCATTTGCACGGCTGCACCTCAGAGTCCCAGCTCAGGACGAGGAGTTTGGGGCCCAGAGGCCAGGGGCTCTCCGGGGTCTTGGCTCCAGGCCTTCCCCCAGAACAAGGCGGGATCTGGGCAGGGAAGAGGGGGCCTGTCTCAGAGGGGGCTTGGAAAAGCCATGCAAGCCCAGGTCCTTCTGCGGGGAGGGTTTTCCCCCCAGTGGCCATCACAGCCATTCTGGGTGGGGGGAGGGTAAGTGGGGAAGGCCAATGGGCTGCAGGCTGCTTGTTCCTGATCAACCCCTTAGGTTTCGTTTATTCTGAACATAATTAATTCCAGGACACCGCAGTGGCTGACATGTTTCAATAATTAGTACAATCAAATCACTGTAATTGGAGCAGTATTTCCAAACCCTCAGAAGGGATGCCCACGGGGTCGCCATGGAGCTCCCTCTCTCTGCATGGCACGTGCGCACGCGTCAGCCCTGCAAAGTCACACAAGGCACCAGTGTCTGCGGCGGAGAGGCGCAACCCTGCACAACCCAGCAGCACAAAGGCCAGCCCTGGTTCTTGGGGCCCCCTTCCCTCCCCCACCCTCCCCGTGGGGCCTGCTGGGCCACAGCTCCCCCCTCCCCAACGGGAAGCGGTGCCTCGGGCTGCTGGATCAGCACCATGGACAGCATCCAGCCCCTCCCCCCCCCCCCAAGATGAAGCTCCCGAGGCCTCCCCTCTGTTTTCAGTCCTTTGGGGTAATTCCTCCTCTTCCAAGCCCAGCACTGAAAATGAATCCTTTCTGCAGCAGGGGCCGCGTCCCTTCCCCCCCCCACCCCCCTCGCACCAACCCCAATTCTTCAAAGCCTCCAAACTCTGCCCAGCTGTTCCTCAACCTTTTCCTCCCCAGCTGAGGGGACTGGAGCTCCCGGCGCCTAGCTGAGCCAATCTCTCCTGCAAGAGTGCCCCGGATGTGCTGGTGGCCAGAGGAACATCCCCCTTCAACCATGCCCCCACCACCACCCCGGTTTTCTTCCCCCGGCCTCTTGTGCCAGGGCAGGCACAGGCTGCCCTCTCTTCCCACTTGACCGTGAGGCACATGTGCCAACCGCTGAAGAAATGCACCTGGCCAGAGCCCTTCGGGGCTCCAGGGATGGCCGGGTGGGGAGAAAGGAGATGCAGGGCAGATGGGCGGGGGAACCCTGGGGTGGGGGTGGGGGGCTTCCTTGTCCCCCGAGCGCCATTTCCCTGCTTTGGCACCACTGAGGCCGGCAGAGGCCGCCTGGGGCTGCTCCAAGTCCACCCACGGTGGACTGAGGCCGGCTGAGCAGCCTCTCCCTCGCTCCAGTCACAGGGTGGCCAGGGCAACCCCTCCCCCCAGCTGGAGGCTCTGCTGCCGACATTCATGGCAAAATGCCCGTCTCTTGCAGCTGCGCCGCCCTTTGCCCAGAGAGGAGGGTGGGAGGAAAGTCAATCCCAACGTGACCTGAAATACCGGGACCACCATTTTGCGCCATGTTTGGGTCTGTCCAAGCAGTGCAATGTCCCCCCCTCGGCCCGAATGCCAGCCTTGGCACCCTGGCCCAATTGCCGCCTACCACCTGGGCCAAAATTGTGCGCCCCAGGCTGGCGGGGTGAGAGGTAAGACTCTGTCTGTGTGACTCCTGCTTTGCCTGGGTCCCACCCGTCCATTTGCTGGGATCGCTTCTACTCGGCTCTGCCGACGCCCGAGACGCGGCACCTGGGACAGAGGCTGCCTCAGCCCGTCTGGGAATCGGCAGCGGTCGGCCTCCACCCGGCAAGGCATGGATGGGAACCGACCCGGCTGCGCAGGAGGAGGCGGTTTCTTCCCCCCTCCTGCCGGGCCAAGTCGTTTCTCTTCAGTCTTCGTGGTGGCTCCTCCTGGGCGCCTCTTGGCTCCCTCGAAGGTTTGGGGAGCCATGTCACTGCAAGATCTCCTCCCTGGCTCAGAGCCTCAGATTGTGTTGGGGAGCATCCGGGGTCCCTTTCCTCGCTCGAGAACCAGCAGTCCAAGAGGAAGGAGCCCCCCAGGCAAAGGGCTTCTACTAAAGCCCCCCCCACAAAACCCTTGGCAAGTGGACCATGGTTTATGGACGGTGTCCCTCGTTGGGGGAGACGGGCAGTTCAAGAATGTGAAATAGAAATAAAGAAAATAGAAAATAGGAATAATCTAACTGCACC
>NW_020769496.1:385666-405830 GCF_900518735.1 Pseudonaja textilis
GGAAGGAAGGAAGGAAGGAAGGAAGGAAGGAAGGAAGGAAGGAAGGAGAGCGTGAGAAATCCCAGCCCTGCAGCAGAGCACTGGAGAGGAACCGAACCGAAGGAAGGAGATTCGGGGGAAACTGCAGGCAGCCGCATCCCGAGCAGATGGCAGCCCGCAAGGGGCGATGCGGTGGGGCGCAAGGCTGCCATCCCAGCAATGGAGGCGCCAGGAGGGAGAGCCGCAGCGTGCACCTGCACCGCAACCCGGGCTGCATCCGCAGGGTCACCTTTGCCTGCTGGATGCCCATCCCCTCCAGGCAGCCCCCTCCTCCTCCTCCTCCTCGGGCTGGGGGCCGGTTTGCCCGGGGAAGGCGGTGGGGGGAGGGGCATGTGGGGCAAGGGGAGGCTCCCTTGCCCTCAGAGGGCCGCTGCAGCAGCAGCAGCAGCAGCAGCAGCAGCAGCACCAGCCACCGGAAGCCCTTTGTGCCAGAATCAAAGTCTGAAAACAGACCACCTTTGGGGCGCAGAGAGGAGCAAAAGACGAGCTTAGACCGCCTTCCCGGAGGGAGGGAGGGAGGGGGCTGCCCCACGGCCAAGGGGTCCAGAGGACACCCGCGGCCCTTCCTGGGGTTTGTGCCAGGGGAAGGGAGGGGACCGCCCGCCAGGGGCAGCACGGGCACTCCTAGTCCAGGAGGCAGCCAGGAGCGCAAGGACAGGAGGCCGAGCGTGGCATCAGCCCAGGCGGGTCAGGCCAGGGCAGGCGGGCAGCACTGCAGCTCCCCCAAAGGGCACGGTCAGCTGGAGCGCACCCAGGCACAGTTGGTACCGGGGTTTTGTGGTTGTCCCAGGGGGAGACCCCCGCCTGACTGGGCCTGACTCTTTGACCCTCTTTATGGCAGTCGTTAAGCGATTCCAGCAAAGCAGTGGGGAACCCCAGTTACAAGAGACCACAACCCATGGTGCACTCCGCTTGCCAGGTAGCTGGGGGGGGGGGGGAGAGCATTTCCTAGCAGCCGAAAGCGCTTCCCAGGCCATAGAGCGCCCCCTCCTGGCCTGTGGTCAGGAAAGGACCGGTCGCAATTCGAGGACTAGCGGTGCCCTCCTCTGAACTTTCTGCCTTTCTCCAAATTCCTAATTCCGTGCGAGGCCCAGAACCGGAGACGGTGCTCCAAAGGCGGCCTGGTCCGAGTTGCAGGCCCCCAACGAGGGAGCCCCAGAGCTCCTCACTGCATTGGCCTTTGGGGCAGTTGCGTCACAGCGCTGACTCCCCCACATCGCCCCAAGCCAGCCCTCCCCCCACCAGCCTCTCCCCGGGCGATGGGCGGAGCTTCCCAGAGAAGAAGCCAGATGTTCGATTCCATGCTGGGCCTCCCCTCCAGCCCTTCGTCCCATCAACCCGAAGAACGAGGGGAAGACCCCCCCCCTACAAGCCCTTCCCCCCCTCCCCCTTCCTTCCCAGGGGAACAGGCGGCCGCCCTGAAGGCCTGGGGGAGGGCAGGCAGACTCGGGGGGGGGGGGGCCCCAAAAAGGGGGGGGCGGCGGCGGCAGCAGCAGCAGCAGCCAGGAGCTCCCCCCCAGCCCTCCTCTGTTGGGGAGCTGCCCCAGAGACCCCAGGAGGGCCGTGCAAAGGCCATGGGAGGGACAGGCAGGGCTCAGCTGTCCCTTGGGGCCCTTCCTGGCTCTGCCCTCGCCAGGCAAAACCCTCCTTCCCCCCTTCTCTCCAGGACGGGGGGAGGGCCCCAGCGCCCCAAAAGCAGGGCCAGGCGTTCCCACGTGCGAGGGGCCCAGCCCAGCCCAGCAACGGTGGCCCTTCTCCGTGGTCACAGGGCACGGGTCGCCTGCGCCCCGCCTGCTTCTCTCAGGCTGCCCGGCTGGGTGAGGGGCTGAATTCAGGGCACGACCGACAACCCACCAGCTCCCAGGCCCCTACAAGGCCCAGCCCTGGGTTAGACCCAGCAGCAGGGTGCCCCCCAAGGCCTGGGGCCGGGTTTCCTTCTGGGCAAGGCCACCGGGGGTGGGTGGGGATCTCCTCCAGAGGCCCCTCTGCAGCACAAGGGCCAGGGGGTGCTGCCTGCAAATGTCATGCCCCCACCCCAATGCGGGGGGGGGGGGGGGGGGGGGGGGGGGGGGGGGGCGCCTGCCCCGGGGCCCCCCCCCCCGGGGGGGGGGGGGGGGGGGACGGACGGGAGGACAGGGTGGCATTCAGTCCAGGGCCTGCTCTCTCTGGGTACAGCTGGGGCAGGAAACAAGAGCCCCAGCTGAGAAATGGGGGCATGGAAGCCCCCCCCCCCCAGCAGCCTCAGAGGTGGGAGGGACAAGTCAGCTGGTTCATCTTCTCTTCCTCCCTTCACCTATGGCTTGGCTGGGATCTTAGAGGGCATCTAGTCCAACCCCCTGCTCACTACCGATAGCTAACAAACCTTCAAACTTCCAGTGGGGTGTGTGTGTGTGTGTGTGTGTGTGTGTGTGTGTGTGTGTGTGTGAGATGCCTGCACTGCTTAACACCCTGGGACGGAGGGTCGTTGGCCAAAGCCCAGCAGCCCAGCCTGCTCTGCCCTCTCCTGCCAAGCCAGGTGCCCGAAAGACAGGCGAGGTTTGGCCCCAAGGAGCCGAGTTGGTCCCTCTGGGGGCAGAGCCAGGGCGCCGGCTGCGGGACCCTGGGGGGGGAGGGGAGGGGACGGGGGGAGTCCTTCCCAGGATCCCATAAGACTAGAATTCAATCAGGAAGGTAAAGCCAATTCTTACGGCTCCCCGTCCCCACTCGTGGTATCACCCAATGAAGGGCCGGGCAGGCCAGGAGCCCCATTACGGAGCCTCCTGCAGGGCCCCCGGGGCTCCTCCGCTCAGCCCGGCCCCACCAGCCAGCCTTTTCTCCGCGTGAGGCATCTCCCCTCCCTCCCTCCCCCCCTCCCTCCAAGAGGAGTGGGAGTTTTAGCACATTAACATCTTTAAATACCAGCGTCTCTGCAACGAGGAGCCTCATTTTCTTGTCTTGTACAACTGACTTTAGGATTAGTTAATTATAAATAAGATGGCAAGTCGAGGTATCTCCGCATCAGGCCCAGGCGGCCACGAAGGAGCCCAGGCGCCCCCCCCCCCCCTGTTGCCTCCTCCTGGCCTCTGCGCCGGCCTTTGCCAAGAGGAAGGGGAGGGCACCAGGAGGGAGGGGGTGGTATCACCCCAATGCCGGGGAGGGGCGGGCAGGAAGGAGACAACGAAGCCCAAGGGAGGGAGGCCCTGCCTGGGGAGGGGGCTGTGTGGGAGGAGGCCAAGGCCAGGAGCAGCCCCCCCACCACAGCCAAGAGGCCTCCTCAGAGAGCCTGCTCCCCACCCCTGTGCCAGTGGGGGGGCTGGCATGGGCACGCCCCCAAACGATTGGATGGCTGGCACGCAGCCCACGCCCCTTCCCACCACCCCACCAATCAGGCAGAAGGGGGCCTGTGATCAGGGCTTGCCCAGGCATCAGCCCCAGTCAGGCCGGCACGGGGGGGAGGGGGGCGGCCAAGGCCGGTCCAGGCAGGGAGCCCCAAAATCTGGGAGGGGGGGTTCTGGAAAGCAGCCACAGCATAACATGGCAGCTGGTGGAGGGGCCCCGTGGGCCGGGCAACTCCTCGCTTCGGAAGAGCCCCCCCCCCCCCCCCCGGGCAAGGCCCGCAGGCGCCATGTCGGCACTTTGCCCAGAATCCCCCCCTGGGGCCACCTGCTTAGAGCCACATGGCCTCCCTGCCCCTCCTCACCTGTGGGGCCTGCAGGAGAGGGAGCCCCTCCCTATCTGGTTCCCACTCCGAGGGCCTCACGAAGCCAGCTGTGCCTGGGGTGTGTGTGTGGGGGGCATTCAAGGGCACAGAGCTGAGAGGCCACCCTGCCCAGGGAAGGAAGGAAGGAAGGAAGCGCCAGCTCAGTCCTGCAGGGGAGGCTCACCCCACCCCCACCCTGATTCTGTCTGGGGCGAGAGGGGCAGAGAGGCCCTGGGGGGCTTCCAGGGGGCTCGGGGGGGGGGATCCTGCCAATGGCTGCCCCTCAACCTCTCTGACCCTCAGGTCCAGGTCAAGGCAGCGTTCTGTGGAGCGACCATCTCCCCGCTTAAGGCTTCCTCCCTCTTTCCCTCCTTTTCTCTCCTTCCTTCTCCTTCCTTTTCCTCCTCCCTCCCTCCCTTCCAGGCCACTAGCTGCAAATGACTGCAGAGACCCCACCCCCACCAGGCCTGGAGCAGGGAAGACCCCCAAAAGAGGAGCAGGGGGGAGATATCTGGGAAGAGGTGAAGCCTTTTGCTCCCCAGGAATGGGGGGGGGCAACCCGTGATGAGGTCAGCTCCCCCTCCTGGGGGCATGGCCCCACCCTATCTGGGGGGAGCCTTTTTCAGGGAGGGGTGGGGGGAGGGGGAGCTGCCAGGGCCCCTCTTCTGAGGGCTGGCCTTGGGCCCAGCTGCTGCCCAGCGTCCAGCCACCCCTGTGGGGGAAGGGGGCTGAGGCCAAAGAGGCCGAGGGGGGGCTCCGGAAGAGGCTGGGCACCGGGACCACTTGGATGGCTCTGCTTAGGACCCAGGACGGGGCTCTCATGGGTTAGGGTGGCCGAGAGCTGCTTTTTGTGGCGGCTGGACAGCTCGCAAAGGTGCTCCGCTGACCGATGGCGTTTTCCTTTCATGTGCCACCTTGGAGTAGCCCAGCGCATCGAGGAAGGAAGAGCCAAGGGCCGCAGCTTCTCCTTGGCAGAGTCCCAGCGGGGCTGCAGGACCAAGGGGCTTCGAAGGAGATTAGGCCCCAGAGCATGCACAGAAGGCTTTTGTCTTGGGGTCTGCCCTGCCGGCCTCCCCTCATTTTATACCCCGCTCCCCCAGTCATTCCTGGGAGGAGAGCAGCGGCCAGCCACCTGGAGAGCCCCGGAGGAGGAGGAGGAGGAGGAGGCCGGGCTACCACGCTGCCTTAAGGCTGCTGCATTGTTCCTCTTCCATCCCGCCTGGAAGGACTCAACCCCTGGACTCCGCAGCCCAGGAACCGAGGGGGCCCACGGGGCCTGGGCGTGGGGAGGCTCCCGGGGCAGCTGCCCCCAGGGCTTCAATGCCAGATCCCGGGGAAGGTCCCCTGTCGGCTCAGGCTGGGCCCCAGAGGAGGCACCAGGACCGGTTCCCTCCCTGCCAAGGAGGCTCTTCCAAATGGCCGCCCCTAGCAGCCCCTTCAGGCAGCCCTCCCGGGGGAAGCAAGCGTGTGCCCCAAGCCCACGGAGGGCCCCCCTTGGCCTCCCAGCCTCATCCGGAGCCCTGAAGCGGAATTCAGCCCTGCCGGAGGGAGCCTCCCAGCTGCCCCGCCCGGCTCCTCTCGGGAGCTTCCCCAGCTGGACTGAGCCCCCCCTCCCTCCCCCCTTCCCCCCTCCCTCGCTCACCTGCCAGCAAGAAGGTGATCAGGCAGGTCTCCTTGGGCAGGTAGAGCTTCAGGCGGGAGCCACTGAAGACATATTCCACCACCGCTTCCGAGCGGCCGGCCCGCTGCAGGAAAGGCAGGAACTGCTTGGCCTTCTGGGTGTCCTGGGGGGGTGGAGAGGCCGGTGAAGGAGGGCTGGGGACCACCCTCCCCCTAGAGCAAGGGGGGGTGGCTGCTGTGCCCCCTTCTCCCCACCCGTTAGCTGCCCCGGGAGAGGCCCCAGCCTGAGGACGCTCCCTGGCACGGCTGCCCTGGTGGGAAGCAGCTCTGCTGCCCGCTTAGCCCGAGGGAGCAAAGCCCACCAGCCGGCTCCCTCTACCCGCAGGGAGGCAAAGGAGGCCGGCTTGAGTCCACCTGGAACCGGGCTCTTTGCTGGCTTCACGGCTGGGGACCAGGACGGCCAGAGCAGCCACTGTGCCACCCAAGCTGGCCAGGGCCAGGAAGGGCGGGCCAAGGCTGCCCCCTCCTTTACTCCGGCCTGGCCTGGCCTCTTTGGGTGCCGCTGGAGGAGCCCGGGCCCCCTTCTGGCAAGGGCTAGGAACCAGGCTGTCTTGGGGACCTCTGGGCGCAAACTCCAGGGGAGCATCCGGGGACTTAGCGGCCCAGAAGGAGCCGAAGGGAGTTCCCCTGCCATGGCTGCCTGCCCTGGGGGCAGCAGGGAGCTTTGCGGGGCAGTCCTGGCCTGGCCCTCTGGCCCCTCAGGGCGAGCAGAGGGGCCACAGCTCCTGGCCAGGGCCGCCCCGACCCAAGGCCCCTCGCTGGCACAACCTGACTGACTGCTCAGCAGCCATTCCTCTCCGGAGGAGAGGCCAGCCGGGCCCTGCCTGGGGGCCCGTTTGGGTCCTGGACCCTGAGGGTCTCCCAAGGCCATCTTCCCACAGACAAGCATCTTGGGTGGCGGGCGGAGCCGGGCAGCTGAAGCCGAGGGGCTCTCGGGCAGCCTTGGGGGTGAGTGGCAGAGCACAGGGCCTCCTTTGGCAGCTGGTTCTCTGACTGCGGGGTCAGGAGCAGCCCTTCCCTCCCTCCCTCCCTCCCTCCCCAGCCCCGTCTCTGTGGGGACGCCCGGCCCGGCCCAGGTGGGACCCAAAGGTTTGCTCCTCCTCTTCAACCCTCCCCGTCTTATTTATCTGCACATAGAAAGGAAATGACGCATCGCCCGAAGGAAGGAAAATGGAACCATAGCTCCACATTACGTGAACGGCTGCCAGTTATACAAAACGAGGAAGCCACCAGGGGGCTGCCAAGAGGAGGAGGGACGGGGGGGGGGCTTGGCTTCGCCCCATGCAAAGCCCCAAACCGACAGTTAGGGAGCCCCCAATGGCCGTACCTGAGAGCCCAGTTATTTGGCCAGTGGCTCTGGGGTAAGGTTGCTACGCCAGGCAGGCCAGCCTCCCCCACTCCCTTTGGGTGGGTGGGGGAGCCGCTTTCAATCAGCGCCCCCCCCCCGCCTCTTCCTGGCAGCCTCTGAGTGTCTCAGCTGCAGGATCAGGTCAGGTGACCGAGGATGGCGGTGCTTCTCATCAGAGGCCTCTACCTGCCAACCAAGGTGGCTCCAAATTGCTTAGCTGGCACGGAGCCCGTCACACCTCACGGGCCCAAGTGGGCACCTCCCTCCTGTGCAATCAAGACTCCTCCAGGAGTAGCGGGGGCAGAGCGGGGAGGGGCCGGTTTGGTCCACCCTGTGTTCCAGAAGGGTCAGGGGGGAAGCTGCCCGGCCGAGGGCCCCTGTGCCAGCCGAGACCAGGCTCTCTCCCGGGAGGCTGCTCAGCAGGGCCTGGCACCAGCCCGCCTGCCTGCCAGGGGCCCTGTGCGCGGGGCCCCTTCCCACTCCAGATCTCCCCTTCTGGATGGGAAGGTCCTCCTCTCCTCCCTGGGGAAGGGAAGCACCTGTCCGGGGCAGCCCTCCCACGAAGGCAGCTGGGGCCAGCCGCGTGGAGGCTCAGGGGAAGAGGGGGCGTCCCCAGGCCTAGCCCCCTCCTGAGCAGAAGAGAGACCCTTCAGCCCCGGGAGAACGTGGCGAGCGGGGGACGGGCTCCCAAAGGGGCGAGACCGAGTGGCTCAGCCTTTCCCTCCTGGGCCCCTGCAGGAAGAGTCCCTTGCCCTGGGGGCCGCAGGCGTGGGCCTCCCTCTGCCCTTCCCAGCCAGAAGCTCATCCGCCCCACCCACCCCCAGCCGGAGGGCCCCAGCTGTCCGGCCAAGCGGCTTTGCCCCCAGGAGACGGCTGCTCCCCCTGCGCCTCCCCTTCCCCTGCGGCCTCCGGCCTTCCTCTCTTCCAAGGCACAGGGAGGCTCCGGCCTGCTCGACCATCGTGGCATTGGGGGGACGTGGGGGCAGGGCTGGGATGAGGTCCCTTCTTTTTCCTGGGCCTGCTAGTGGGTAAAGGCCCAGCCCTGGGGCTGCCATCCCAGCCGCTCCCGAGACGGCCCAGGAAGGACAGGCCGGCCACACAGGCAGCCATTCGACTCCGCCCTCCTCAGGGACCCGTCACAGCCTCCACTCGCTCCTCAGCCGCCTAAAAAACCCAAAGGCACCCGGAGGTCCTCCAGTCCAGCCCCCTGCCCAGGGCTACACCAGACGAAGGACTGCCCACCTCTGCTTGGAAACCTCCAGCACCAGGAGGCAGGCGGCTCCGAGGTTTGCCTGGAGGAGTTTGCAACCAGCCGCACCTTACCCACCCCAAAAGGCCGCTGGCTGGCAAGGGCAGCCTGAGCGCCTCAGCCAGACTGGAGCTTATGGAATTGGCCGGATCCAACGGGCAGTTTGGGCCAAACGTCCTCCGCCATCCCAGGGGGCCCGACTTCCTGGCTTCAGTTAAGGGGGGAGCATCTTCCAGAGGCCTCACCCACCCACCCAGGGGATCAGCCCAGGGGACAACGGAGCCACCCGTCCCAACCTGAATCTGCCCCTGGAAGAGACCTTCCAGCAGGGAGCAGGTTCCTTCCTAGTTCAGGAGCTCCATCGCTGGACCAGGGAGTTTCCTTCAGGGCCCCAGAGCCTAAGGCAGCTCAGGGGCCCCTTCTGAGGGTGGCCACTCAGAGGAAGGGGACACCCCAGTGGGGCCACTTTCCGAAGGTCCTGGGTCTCCCTTGCCGGACAGAACAGGAAATGAAAGGAGCCCCAAGTCCTGCCAGCAGCCCCACGGGGACCAGGAAGTCCATGGGAAGATTGTGGAGACTGGCTCTGAGGACAGACACGGGCCAGTCCGGCGGTGCTGGGCCTCCTGCCCCGCCCCACCTCAGCCGCTCTCCGCCTGCCTTGGCCGTCTTTCGCCCTCGTCACCTGGGGAGCAGCTCTCCGGGATCCCTATCCAGAATCCTGGCCGTCTCCCTCACAGTCTCCTCCGTGGCTCTCCTCTCCAGCCCACACCTCCAGCGCCCCCCCCAGGTTCTGGTCAAGAGGAGGGGGAGGGAGGGGGCACAGGAGGGGCGTGGTCCTGTGTGGGGGGGCTCCTTTGATGCTCAGGGGCAGCCAGGCTGGGTCGTACCGGCTTCCTCCCCGCTGACCAACCAGATTCCCCTTATGAAGCAGGGCAGGAAGACCCCTCCCCACCCAGGACTGCTGGGCAGGAGCAGGAAAGAGCCTTGCCAGGCAGCCAATTCAGCCGCCAAGGGGGGAACAGCACACAGCCGGAACCTGCCAAGAGCGGGCAGGAGGCTCCCCTTGAACGAGAGAGGCCACGGCTGTCCCCAGAGGCTGCTTCCCCCCCAGGATGGGCAGTGGGGGGGGGAGAGGAGACCCAGAGCCCCCCGGGCCCCAAAGAGTGCGGCTTACCCCGGAGATGTCAGCCACTCGGTGGATTGGGACCTCCTTCTTGCTGTGCAAGCCTTTGCCATTCTTGACCGCCCTGTAGGGGACAAGGGAGGGTCAGCAGCACCCAGGAACTGCAGAGCAGCTGCTGTGCTCTCTACCTCAAGAGCCCCTCCCCCCCCTCTGTTTATTTGTTTATTTATTTGTTTATTTAATTTATTTATATTGCCGTCTATTCGCCCATGGTGACTCGAGGCAGCTTACACAATGTACAGCCATATTTAAAACAAGAAAATAAAAATAAAACCAATAAAAACTAACAAAAAGAATCAAATAAATTAGTAAAGTACAATAGAACAACATTTGGGAAAACAAAACGAAAAACAAAAAATCAAAAACCAACTCCCACCCTGACCTCCGATGACAGCAGATCACACTAGCCACCTGATGGGCTCCCTCCCCCTCTGGGATCCCCCGGTCCACTAGCAGGACCAGGTCTTCTCCTTCAGTGCCTTTCGGAAGAGAGTTAGAGTGGGGACCGTTCTAATCTCTGCGGGGGGGGGGGGGGGATGTTCCAGAGGGGGGGGGCCACCACGGAGAAGGCCCTTCTTCTGGGTCCCACCAGGTGGATCTCCCTCAGAGGTGAGACCCACAACATTCCCTGCCTCCTCGCTCTAATGGGTCGGGTGGATGTGATTGACAAGAGATGTTCCCTCAGATCACCTGGTTCCAAGCCATGAAGGGCTCTAAAGGTGACAACCAGCACCTGGAATTGCACCTGGAAGCAAATTGGCAACCAATGCAGCTCCCGCAGGAGAGGTGACACATGTGCGCACCGGGGTTCGCATAAAACCATGCGGGCCGCTACATTTTGCACCAACTGGAGCTTCTGGATGCTCTTCAAGGGCAGCCCCATGTAGAGCACGTTGCAATAATCAAGACGGGAAGTGACCAGGGCATGAGTGACTGTGAGTAGGGACCGCTGATCCAGGAAAGGGCATAACTGGTGTACAACCCGCAGTTGCACAAAGGCCCTCCTGGCCACGACCGCCACCTGCTCTTCGAACAGGAGTCGTGAGTCCAGGAGAACCCCCAGATTACGCACAGGGTCTGTTTGGGGTAGTGCCACCCCATCCAAGACTAAAGGTGGCAATTCTCCCTGAACCAATGAACCCCAGACCCAGAGCCACTCCGTCTTGCACGGGTTTAGTTTCAACCCGTTGCTCCCCCTCCAGCCCCTAACAGCCTCCAGGCACTGCAAGAGGGAGGACACAGCAACACTTAACTCACCACGGGCCGAGACACACAGCTGAGTCCCATCAGCCTATTGGTGATACCTCAGTCCATGGGGACGGATGATCTCACCCAGCGGTTTCATATGAATGTGGAACAGGAGCAGAGAGAGCCCCGAGCCCTGTGGAACCCCGTAAAGCAGTGGGTGAGGGCTGGATCTCTCCCCTCCTATCAACACTGACTGAGAGCGGCCGCAGAGGAAGGAAGGGAACCAGGCCAGCCCAAGGCCTCCCACTCCCATCCCCTGAAGCCGTCCCAGGAGACTCTCATGGTCAATGGTATCAAAAGCTGCCGAGAGGTCAAATAGAGCAAGGATGGATGCACTACCCCCATCCTGCTCCCGCCAGAGATCATCTAAAAGTGCAACCAGTGCCATTTCTTTCCCAAATCCAGGCCTCAATCCTGACTGATAGAGGTCGAGATAATCTGTTTCATCCAGAAACCTCTGGAGCTGTTGCACGGCCACCTTCTCAACCACCTTCCCCAAAAATGGAAGATTGGAGACAGGTCAGAAATTATCCAAACGGGTGGAGTCCAGCGATGGCTTCTTAAGAAGAGGGCGGACCACAGCCTCCTTAAAGTGCTGGGGCACTGTCCCCTCCTGTAGGGAAGCATTAACCACCGCCAGAGTCCACCCGCCTGTCACCTCCTGGGAAGCTTTCACAAGCCAGGAGGGACATGGGTCTAAAACACAGGTGTTTCTGCGCATACTCACTAGGATCCTGTCCACCTCCTCGGGAGCAATAGGGTCAAACCATTCCCAGACAACAGGGCAAGAACCTGCCTCAGGAGCGTCCACCGGATCAGCAACCACACTGGCATTTAACTGGGAACAAAGTCGAGCGATTTTGTCTTCCAGAAAATCCACAAATTCCTCAGCGCGCCCCTTCAGGTGGACCTCAATCTCCTCCTTCCCTAAGAGGAGATGGCTCACCTAAAAGAGGGTTGCTGGGCGATTATCTGCAGACGCAATGAGTGTGGAGAAGGATTTACATTTCGCCTCACGAATCGCCACAAGGTAGGCCTTAGTAGCAGCTCTCACCCGTATTCAATCGAGTTCACCTCCTGTCTTCCGCCAGCGGCGCTCTAGACGTCTCCTCATGCGTTTCATCCCTCTCAGTTCCTCTGTATACCATGGGGCACAGAGAGGTCTACGGGTGAGGAGAGGTCGCAAGGGTGCAATCCTATCCAGGGCCCCAGTCACCTTCCTATTCCAAACAGTGACTAAGAGCTCGGCTGAACTGCATAACAGATCTGCAGTTATAACCCCCAGCTCCTTCTGGAACCCATCTGGGTCCATTAGTCGATGGGGACGGACCAGCCTAATAGGTCCTGCCTCCCTGCGGGGGGAGGCAGCTTTTGAGAAACTCATTGCCACCAGACTGTGATCTGACCATGACAAGGGGACCAAGGAGAGGTCTACCAATTCCAGGTCCCATAGACATTGCTCCGACAAGAACACCAAATCGGTGGGGGGGGGGTGACCACTATTACTAGTCGGGCCCTGGATAATCTGGGACAGGCCCATGGAAGTCATGGTTTCTATAAAATCTTGGGCTACCTCTGACCCCAGAGAAGGCAGGTTGAAATCCCCCAGAACTACAAGCTGGTGTGTGTGTGTGTGTGTGTGTGTGTGTGTGTGTGTGTGTCCAGGAGCCCAGGTAGGGAAGCTGCCACGCAGCAGGGAGGCTGGTATAGCAGCAGCAACCCCACGTGATCCCTTGAGCCCAACCTAAGAAAAAGGGTCTCACAGCCGGGGACTTGTTGAACTTTGCCTCTGGAGGCTACTAGAGATTCTCTGATGACAACAGCCACACCTCCTCCCCGGCCTTGAGGCCTAGACTGGTGCCATGCTCAATAACCCACTGGGCACATTTCTGCAAGAGGAACGCCTCCCTCTGGGCCCAGCCAGGTCTCAGTTATACAAGCCAGATCAACCTTCCCTTCGCGGATCAAATCGGCAATAAGGCTAGCCTTACTGCAAGCTGACCTCACATTTAAAAGCAGCAGTCTAAGACCAAGGCCAACGCAGATCTGCTGACCAGGAAAATGAGGTGAGTGCAACGGGGCAGAACACGAGATCGGTACTAATCGCGTTCACTGTGCCTGCCCTCTCCCTTGTCTCCCATATCTCCTGTAACCAGACACCACTGAAATAGGATGCCCTCCTCTGCCTTCCCTGAGAATCATTCCAGCCCCCAGCCCCAAAATTCCTCTTTAAAAAGGGGAGGGGGGAAATCTACTTCCACTGACAGATTGTTGGCAGCAAGGTGAGCTTTACAGGCACTATAGCATTTGCTCTCGGCGCCCTCAAACTCACACTACCCCTTATTGCTTCAGAGGGGTCACATCCAGCTCCCCTTATCTCCCAACATAATCAGAATACGTCCACTCGATGCGTAAACAACACCCTGTCCAGTTGCTCTCACCCACCAAGCAGGGAGCCACTCTTGCCCCTCAGCTCTCACCTGGGGGAAAGGACCAACATGCTCTCATTCAACTTTTCCCCCGTTAGGAATCTGTCCACCAATTAGTTGGGTGTTGTTGTTGAGACTCCAATGTTTACTGATAATCCTAATGATAATAATATTGATGATAAGATAGTGGAGGAATCCTCCATGGAGGAATCAATAGAAGAACCCTCTATGACTGCACAAGACGAGGATTTGATAGGGGAGATAAAGGAAGAGGACATGCCAACAACATGTACTGAGTTGGCTAGGAGGTCAACTAGGGAGAGACGTCCACCTGACAGATTTCAAGCAAGCATGTCAGGTTAATACAGAACCTTCTAACTTCAATGAAATAAAACTGTATCCTACAAAGGATCAGGAAGCTATGAATAGGATGTTAAAATTGTTAAAAGGATTTAGAGGTGTATGAGGATGTAAAGTTACCACCAGCTGAACGTGCAATAGGTTGCAAATGGGTGTATAAGATAAAGACTGGTGTGGATGGGACTATTACCCATAAAGCAAGATTAGTTGCTCAAGGATTTGCTCAGTCAGATAAGGACTATGGTGAAGTGTTTGCACCTAGTCTGAGAGCAAATACATTGAGAGCAGCATTAGTTTGGGCAGCTAAGAATAAATGTAAAATAAACCATGTAGATGTTGAAACTGCATATCTACATGCACCTTTACAACATACCATCTATATGAAAAAGCCATTAGGTTTAAAGGATGATGGAAAAACTGATTATTGGAAATTAAAGAAAAGTCTTTATGGTCTAAAGCAATCCGGTTATGAATGGAATAAATGTATTGTAAAGGAATTCGTTTCAATAGGTTTTAAAGCTGGTATAGCTGATCCTTGTTTGTTTCGAAGAGAAAAAGATGGTTTAATTTCTCTATTGCTGTTATTTACAGATGACATAGCAATTATAACTAAAACTGAACAAGAAGCAAATGATATTGTTTATAGATTACAGAAAAAGTTCAGGATTAGAAATTTAGGGGAGATTAAGCATTATTTGGGTCTTGATATAATGAAAACGAATAAAGGTTTTAAAATTTCGCAAGCCAAGAAGATTATTAAAATGCTATAACATGAAGCATTGTAAATCTGCTAAGACACCAATGAGTAAGGAATTTACACATAGTGATATCAAAAGTCCTATGTTTGATAAGGAAATATATCAATCCTTAATCGGTAGTCTATCATATCTGGGTAATTGGTCTAGACCAGATATATCTTACAGTGTAAACCAATTGGCTAGGTATAACGCTGAACCAAATGAAAGGCACTGGCAAGCAGCTAAGCGAATAATTAGGTATTTAAAACACACAATCCATTATTCATTATATTTAGAACCAAGTAATGAATTCCTGTTAACTGCATATGCTGATGCAAGTTTTGCTACTGATGTGACTCGTAAGTCAACATCAGGTATAGTGGTAATGTTGGGTAATGCTTTAATAGGATAGAAGTCTATTAAGCAACAACATATTAGATTATCCACTATGGAAGCGGAATTCTCATGCTTATCATTAATGTGTACAGAATTGATATATTATAAACAATTGTTGAAGGATATTGGAATTACTGTACGTGATCCGTTTATTGTTTATGAAGACAATCAATCTGTAATTAATATGGCTACTAATTTAGCTGTTAAAACAAGGTCTAAACATACTGATTTGAGATATTTGAACGTTAGACAGTGTGTTCAATTCAGCTTCAATTCAGTTAATTCAGCTAGAATACTGCATGACTGAACATAATATTGCAGATCATTTCATGAAAGCTCAAGGTGCAATTAAGCATAAAGAGTGTTGTGAGAATTATGGTTTAAAGATGTAAAGTATTATACAGTATATTGACCAACCCAAAGGGGAGAATGTTAGGAATCTGTCCACCAATTAGTTGGGTTGGCAATATATAAACCAACAATGTATGTTTGTAGCTTTAAGACAAAATCACTGTGTTGATTTATACTATATTCCGATCGGTTGACTGTATTGCAGGTTGCCATAAGAGGGAGCTAGAGATCATGGCTTGCTCTCTTCTGACATTCTGTATCTCTGACATTCTGTTTCTCTGACATTCTCTAGCTATCTTTGTTTACTGTAAATGACAAAGGCAACCGGTAAGAAGACTTTGTAATTGGATATTCTTTGGACTGTTAAACATATATGACCTGGACCGTTTTATTGGATTGTGCTATTTCTTAAAGTAAACTTTAACTCAATTTAGTGTATCTGTGTATGGCTGAATAATTTTTCATAACTAGTCTCATAAACGTTTCCATGTGCATATCCTTGTTACTCAAGGGTTATTCTGTACATATCATAACATCCCCCAAGCAACCCTCCCGGGCCCAACCACAGAACACCCACAAAAATGCAGAAGCAAAATGCAAATGGTAGCTAGAACAAACAGCCAGAGAGGTTTGCTATGTTGCATTGGAAATTTAGCAGCTTTGTAGTCCTACAATGTCTCAGGCAGTTCCAAGCTCCCACTCATCGTTTAACCTCAGGAAATCCCAACGGCAGCCTGCCACTCTCCACGGTGCTATTAACCACGAGTAGTCCCAGCTGCCAACAAAGGCTAGAGAAGCTTGTCTCTTCTGTCAGCTCTGCCTCCATCAGATGACCCCCCCCCCACCCATCAATTCAGATCAGCAGCTGCTGACCCCTGGGCTCTCAGACCAGGGGTTAGCTTCAGTCTGGGGAGTCCAGGGGGAGATCAGGAAAGCTACACCAGTGGGAGGGGGGCCCTTTGACGCCAGGGGTTCCACCCTCTGGGGGCACAATAGGGCCCCGCTTTTGTGGGGGGGGGGGCAGAAAGCATCAGCCTGGGAGGGCTCTGACTTCCGGGGGGCAGACAGAAGGACCCCTGCCTGGCAGGAAGCACTGGGGGGAGGCAGAGCCAGCAACCCCTCAGAGCCCAAAGCCCCACATACGGTCTGGAGAAGGGGACAGGGGGCAGAAGGCACCTGGGAGACACCCACTATGTCTGAGAAGTGCCTGTCTGTTTCCAGGCCCCAGAGCTCGGCCCACCCCCGTCAAACCCAGGCAGGGCAACTGCCCCCTCCGTTGGACACACTGCTGAACCTTCTGAGAAGGCCGTGGACCCCAAGAATGCTGCTGCTGCCCTGGAAGATGGGGGAGGGCATTCTCTGGAGGCCCCCAGCCCCCTCCCTCTCTCTCATGTTCCCAACAGCCCTCTCCTCATGGCAGAGCAGCTCCTGCAAAGGCTGCCTGGCTTTAGGGCTGCCTACCTGGGTTCACAGCCCCTCCTCCCGCTCCAGAAACGGCGCCCCCCCCTCCCCCCCACCCCCAGCAAGAGCCTGGACTTGCTCTGCTTCCTTGGGTGCTGGAGGACCAGCAAGGTCTCCTTTGCAGGCCCCTCCCAAGGTGAGGGGAGCACGGGGACTCTGGCGGTCCAGAGCGGCCCCGGGAAAAGGCCCAGCCTGCTCAGTGCTGCTGCCCACCCCAGCCGAGCTCTGCGTGAGGGAGACCCTTGGGCCAGGGAAGAGGATAGGCCGGTCGGAGGCTCCCTCGCTTCGCCTTCTGGCTCCTTCCCTCCTTCCCAGAGGGGGCGTGGGAAGTGGCTGGGGTGCCCCTTGCCCCCTCTTTCCCTTGACCTCCAACCCTGCCCTACTGGCCACAAGGAAGCCCTCCCCCCTCCCAATACCAGCCTGTCCCGTGGGGCAAGAGCCCCCCCCCAGCCCCCTCCCACAGCTCACCGGGCCTCAGCAGCCAGCAGCTCATCATAGTGGGAGGAGCGCTGGTCATCGTCCTGGCGGTAGCGGATGACAGTGGCCAGTCCCTTGCTGACCAGCGCCTCGGCGATGTTGCTGCAAGAGAAGGAGATGGGCAGGAGTGAGGCAGGCAAGGCGGGCAGGGGTCTCCTCTCTGGGTGAGCAGCCGAGACCCTCCTCCCCACCCAGGAAGGCTCCCGAGGCAAGGCCGGTTGCCCCTTTGGCCTCCCAAGGGCCCCTCAAGCCCCAGGGGAACCCTTCCACAGAGCCCAGACCAGGCTGGCCTGAGACGGGGGTGGGGGGCGAGCATCAAGGGTGGGCGCAGAAGGCCAGGCAGCCGGGAAGGAAGCGGCAGCCTCCCCTCCTTTGGCTGGAGCCAACGCACGGCTCACCCTTCCTGAGCCGCCCCCTCCCCTGACCAGCACTTGGGCCCCAGGCGGTGGGGCAAGAAGAAGGGGGCTGCGCACCGGCTGGTGAAGGGGGGAAGGGTTTGGGAGGCCTCAGAAGGAGGCCCGGGGCAGCCTCTTCACGGTGGGCCACGGCGAAGGCCGGCAGTGGGCAGCCGGGCTTTGCCCTGAGGAGGCATCCCTCGGTCGTGGTGCCGGCCCCAGGGGCCTGAAGCAAAGGCCCGGGGGCAGCCAGGTCTGCTTGGCAGAGACAGGCCATTCTGTCTGCCCGCCATCGCCTGCCGTTCCTGCTGGCTGCCCTCAATGCCAACCCTCCTCCTCCTCGACACTCACATGCCGCCAATGGTGACGGTGGCACAGGTGCGCTCTGAGAAGGCGGGAACCGTGTCGGTCGCCCCGCTGGCTGGCCGGATGTAGTCCACCGTGACGCTCACCTAGAGGGGAGACAGGGGGAAGGCTCAGGGGCTTTGGAGGGGGGAGGCCTGCGCTCGCCTGGAACTGCCACTCGGAGGCCCCTGCTGAGGAACCGTGGCCAGTCCAGAGGCTCTTGCCGCCCAGGGGAAGGAAGGAGGGAGGGAGGGAGGGAGGGAGGGAGGTGGTTCTGCTCCTGCAGCGTGTGTGTGCGTGTGTGCGTGCCTTCCCTTTGCTCCCCAGCCCAGAGGGATGCCTTCCCAGGGCAAGGGCAGAGACCGTTCAGCCCCCCAGGGAGCGACTTCATCCAGCCCTGGAGAATTCTAAACACAACAATGGTGGGCTGGTCCCTGCCCCAAACAGCCCCTCCCCCCACAGCCCCGCAGCCCAGCCCAGCCTCCTTCAGCACCACCTGGGGGGAAATTGTTTGGGTGGTGGCAGTTGCACCAGAGCAGCCGGGTGCTGGGCCCCCACCCACACCCACCCCCACCCCCAGGCCACTGGTTTAGTGTTACCACGTCCTGCAGGCTTCACCAGGACCAGAGAGGAGGAGAAGGGGAGGGGCCGCAGAGGGGGCAGCCACAGGATCCAGCAGGTGGCCTGGGCACTCGGCCTGGCCTCCCCGGGGCCGCCTGGAGGGAGGCTAGGGCCTTTCACAGGGCCTGCCCAGAATTGTGGCCATGGTGAGGAAATCTGGAAATAACCCACCCGTGGAAGCCCCTCCGTGCGCCATTCGTGGCAAAGAGCAGGCTACGAGGCCACCAAGCCTTCCTGCCATCAACCGGAGAGAAGCGGGAGGCCAAAAACAGGGTCCTGCCGAGCCTGGCTGGCAACTTTGTCCCCCGGAAGGCGGAGAAGGGACCGAGAGGGTCAGCTCCCCTGGGCTTCATTACTAGCAGAGATGAAATGATAAAGGGGGTACAAGTGGGGGAACTTGGGGGGCGGGGGGGGCTTGGCCACATCGTGTTGGAATTCCTCGTAATGCAAAAAAAGTCAATGTGGTATTTCAGACTTTAAGAGAGCCGACTTCAACCGAGTTAGAGAGGAAAGATTCCACCGAGATCTGTGGGATCACAAAAGCTCAATCCAATAAAATACCCCAGAGAACCAAAAAGAAGAGATCCTGGACAAACCATCATGAAGACGCTGACAGACTGAAAGGAAAAAGGGACACGTGTGAAAAAAATGAAAAAAGAGGAACGTGTAACTAAAACCGAAGCCAGCAAGCAGCCCACGTCTGCCAAGGGTGGAGTCGGGAACGCCGAGGCTCAGAATGAACGGAGACTTGCAACAAATCCCAAAGGTAACAACCACAACAACCAAGTTTACATCCATACGCAAGGAAAGAGAGAAAGAAGTCCAGGAAATGATTGGTCCACACATCAATGCAGAACGTATGGGATACAATGAAGGCATATATGCCAGAGGCTTGATAACAGACTATACAAGGAAAAGAAATACCACGAAAAGACTAGCCTCTCAGACATTAGAGGATGAGTATAAAGGACTTGAAAAAGAGTTACAGAAAATGCCAGAGAAAAGGGACATTAAGCTAAAAATGGATACAATTAAACATAAAATGGGACTAATGGAAAAAGAAGAATTAGCACAGAAAATCAGAGGTGTGAAACAGAACTATTTTGAAGATGCAAATAAACCAGGTAGATGGTTAGCATATAAACTGAGAAAGGAGAAAGAATCAAGGAAAATATTGCAACTAATAGATGATCAAGGCCAAGTTTGCTATGGAAGTAAAGAGAAGGGCTTTAGTAAAAAATTCATCCAAGCAATAGAAGCTATATATCATAACCAAACGGCAAAGGTAATGATAGAGGGAGAACTGACAGACTCTATTGATATAAGAAAAGGAACAAGACAAGGGTGCCCACTGTCACCTTTGTTGTTTGTGTTAACCTTGGAAGTGCTACACAGAAATATTAGAGAAGAAAAGGATATAAAAGGGATGAAAATTAAAAAGGAAGAATTTAAGTTGCAAGCATTCGCAGATGATCTGGTTTTTATTTTAGAAGACCCACTAGAAACAGCATCAAAATTGATAGAAAAGATGGAGGTCTATGGGAAGGTGGCTGGTTTGAAAATAAATAAAGACAAAACAAAGATTTTGACAAAGAATATGCTATCAAGACAAAAGGAAGAATTGGCGGATGTATTGAAAATCCAGGTCACAAATAAGATCAAGCACTTGGGGATACATTTGACAGCAAGATGTAGTACACTAAAAGAGAATAACTATATTAAACTTAAGCAGCACATAGCGCTTGATTTGGCGAAATGGGAAAATCTACAATTCTCACTAATAGGGAGAATACCAACAATCAAGATGAATATATTACCCAGAATTTTATATTTGTTCCCAACAATTCCAATTAGGCTTGGAAAAGACTATTTTGAAGATTTAAATAAAATCGTGTTGAAATATACATGGCAAGGTAAGAAAGGGAGAATAAAATCAAAACTTTTTTTGCAAGATGCTCCCACCAATGGGAGAAGTGGGCCAGGGGCTGAGAGCCAGCAGGGAGAAAGGGGGCCGCTCCACCCATTCTCTGCCCCTCCGTCTTCATGCAAAAGGGGGGGAAATGCCCACCCTACCAGGCAGACGGGGTCAGGAGAGGCAAGGAACCCGGGAGGAGAGCCCCTGCCATCCACTCCAGTCGCCGGGGGACGAGAGACGCAGGATGCTGG
>NW_020769496.1:408528-431821 GCF_900518735.1 Pseudonaja textilis
GGGGGGGGGGGGGGGGGGGGGGGGGCAGGTCTGTTTGCAGCATAAGGGGAGAGATTTCCAGGCGAGCCCGAGACAGCCCTGCCTCATCCCAGAGCCAAAAGGGGCAGGAAGAGGGCCGCCAGCAGGACCCCCCAACAGCCCCCCCCCCATCAGCTCACCTTCTTCCCGATCAGCTTCCTGCGCAGGAACTCCCTGGCCTCAAACATGTAGGGGATGTCGTAGAGAGGACGGAGCTTCCGGTTCTTGTCCTGGGGAAGGAGGGGCGGGGGTCTCACTGCATTTGGCCCAGCTGGCCGAACTCCCAGGCCCCCGACAGGGAAGCCCACGGACCCCACGGGCCCAGTCCCAGCAGAGGCCCCTAAGGCTGCCCCCCCACCCCACCCTGTTTGGGGCACAGCCTACTGCCCAAAGCCCCACCCCAGAAGCTGTTGAGGGGAGGGGGCAGTCCTGGGGCCAGGCCAGCTTCCCCACCACCCACGGCAGCCCAAAGCCCGTCTCTCCTTCGGGGCAGCAGCGTTTCTAAGCCTTTTGCTTTCTCTTTTGATGAGTGGATTGAAAGAGCAGGTCCCTCTCCTCAAAATAGCTGAGGATTATGGGTCACCCTCGTTTAGCGACCGCAAATCCATCCTTAAGCAAAGCAGTTGCTAATCGAAAGCCCAGCTACCTACCCACGATCTCATTTCAGCTCTGCAAAGCTTGTCAGTGGTTGATTTTTCATCACTGTGGTAATGGGGAACAGTCACGAAACGAGGAGTACGTGGAGTGGAAACCCCCCGGGGCAAAAAAACCCCAGGAGGTGGGGGCACGTTCGGGGGAGGAAGCCCCCCCCCCGAGCAGGTTAAGCAGCCCACTGGAGAAAACCGGAAGCCTCTTCGAAACCCCCAACTCAATATGGGACAACTCGATGGGGGTTGCAGGAGGGAACACGGGGAGGGGGGGGCAGGGAAGGCAGGAGGGGGCCCATTTTGAGTTCTTCAAGAACAGGAAAGGGAGCGGGGGGGGGGCGGGGGGCCCCCCCCCCGGCCGCCCGGGGGCCCCGGGGGGGGGGGGGGGGGGGCCCCGGGGGGGGGCGGAACTCCCGGGGGGGGGGGGGGCGGCTCCTTCCCATTTTGCTGCATAAGCCGCCTGACCGGAAAGCCTCGTGGGCAGCCTGCCAGGACTGGCCGGCCGGGCAGCTATCAAAACTGCAGCGCAAGGCCAGGTGCCCCAAAGGCAGCAGAGCGGAGGTGGCCGCCGAGTCCCCAAGGGCCCCTTCCCCAGCACCTGGGCGCCCTTGAAGAGGCTCCCTGCCCCCTCCCCTCCCCCGCCCAGCCCTGGGCTCTGCGCTGGGAGAGGGTTCACACAAGGTGAAGGTCCCCCCCGCCCGCCCGCCTGCTGAAGGCTCCTCTGGAGGGGGCTTCTCCGGGGGCCCTTCCCTCACTCGGCTGTTCGGCTGCATTTGGAGCCCCCCCTCTGTGGCTGCCTTGGGTCGCCCGCCAGGGCCAGGGGCTTGATCCAGCACAGCCCTAGCAGCCAGGCCCCCACCCTCTCCAGCAGCTCCCCAGAGTACAGTCGAGGGGCCCCCAAGGGACTCCGGTCGCCCCAAGAGGCCTCTTGGCTCGGCCTCCCCCCAGGGCCCGAGCAGCAAGGCCCGCTAAGCAGGGGGACACCGGCCCTCCTGCCCCACAGACGGAGGAGGGCTCCCTTGCGGGACAGAAGCCGCCCGCAGAGAGCGACCCGTGGGGCGGGCAGGTAAGGAAGAGGCTGCCCCTCCTTAGGTCTGTGTGGATGGAGACTCGGGCACCAGTTCGTATCTCTGCATGTAATTTGATAATTTCACAGACGATAAAACCACTCAATTAATCCTCCACCCCAGTCACACCAAGTAAAATCAATTAATTTGCATCTTGTTCCCACTTTATCCCACACCAGTAGCTGCTCCTCAATTACAATTAACCAAGGGGATTGGCTGTGCTAAAGTGACAAAATGTAGAAAAGAGGAACACTTCTCCCTCTCTCTGTCTCTCTCTCTCTCTCACACACACACACACACGCACACCCAGAAAAGGCCGAGTTTTGTACCAGGAAGGAGTTCTGGAATCTGACAGGATGTAAATCCCAAAGGAGCCTCCCTGCATAAATCCAGCACACATAATTAAAATATTGGGCTCACCCCAGATTAATTTCTGAACAAATCTTGCTCCTATTTCACCGATTCATTCACTACCGCATTTTATTTATTTATTAAGCACATTTATATGGCCATCCATCTTGGAAATAGGACTCTGGGTGGCTAACGAGAGATTAAACATAACGGAAATGCCTGGTACTTGCAGAGGGCCAACCCAGAGGAAACCAGGAACACCTCCAGGGGGTCATCTAGACTCCCCCCCAAACCCCCCCCGCCCTGGGGCATACCAAGAAGCTGGCCGGGTCGGGGCCAGACGCCAGGAGAGGGGGCCTATCTCCCTGGTGCCCCAAGAGGGAAGGGCACCGTGAGACGAGGTGCCCCTCCTGCCGGGAGGGAGGGGCCCCACAAAAGCCCAACCCAGGCCTCAGGGCCCTGGACAGGCGGCCACCTGCAACTGGGAAGCCAGCCAAGAGAGGAGAAAAGGGGGGAGCGCCAAAGGGCCTCCGCCCCCACTGCCTTGACAGGGAGGGCGGCCAGGGGCAACCCGGGGGCCGTGGGGTCCCCATCGCGGGACGGGGGCTGCTGCAAGGACCCCAGAGACAGCTTGTGGCTGGCCTACCTCTGGGCCATCCCCACTGGCCCCCCCATGCAGCTGAAGGAAGGGGGGGAGGCCTGGGAAGAGCCTCTCCCCCCCCAAACCCCACGATGTGGAGGGGCCAGGGCAGCCTCCCCACGTGCCTCCCCTGGTCAGCCGGCGAGGGAAAGGGAAGGCATCCCCGCTCCTTTGAGGGGGGGCCCTCCGGGCAGAGGAAGGCTTGGGGGCCCCCGGGGGGGTTCAGCGCAGGGGGCGTCAGCCAGATGAAATGCCCCCTGCACTGAACCAGCCACTCCGAGGAGCAGGAGAACCACCAGCCCCCCCAGCCAAGGCGGCTCTTCAATCCCTTCTGCAACTCCTGGGGGGCGGGGGGCACCTGGGGCCTGGATGTGGGGAGCAGAACCAGCCTCAGCTGAGCCCCAGCAGCAGGAGGGCCACGGCGCCCCCCCCCCTTCGTGGGCCCCCTCTGACCCACCCAGGAGGAGGGAGACGGCCGCCAATCTTCCTCTTCTGGAGCTGCCGCCAGCAGGATTTATGCTGGGCCTCGGAGCGCCTGTCAAGGGGAGCCATCCATCCAGGGTTGCCAGCCCCTGAGTCACAGGCGCTGCTGCCGCTGCCGCTGCCGCTGCTGCCGGGCCTGGGGCGGCTTCCCCTCCAGCGCATCTCCTGGGCTTGTCTCCCGCCCCACCCCAGCTTCACCCAGGCCACCGGTCTGCACTGACCTCCAGGCCAAGGGAGGGGGCAGGCCTGTCTTGCAAGCAGCCGCCTTCCCTCCCTCCCTTCCCAGCTGGGCACTGCAGAGGCCCCCCCCCCCCCCCCCCCGGCACCAGGGCCAGCCCCTTTTCCCAAGAGGAGCCCCGAGCCTGTCCTGCCCCCAAGAAGCCGGGGGTGGTGGGAGCTCTTTCGGCCTCTCCTTGCTGCCACGTGGGAATTCTGCCGGGGGGCCAGAAAGGCCTCTTGGCTCTTCCAAGCCCCTGCCGGCTTTGCCGCCCTGCCCTGGGACCTCGAAACACCCGCCTGCCCTTCCCAATCCCCTGGGCGCTGCCATTTGCCCCCTCCGGTCTGGATGGATCCTGATCTCCCCGGCTCCCCCAGGCAGCTTCTCCCTTCCCTGCCTTTGAGAGCCCCCCACCCCACCCCCCCAAAGCCAAGCAGGCCTGGGAGACGGGGCCTCGAATGCCGTGGGGGGGGGCATTTCCACGGGGACTTTGCCTGGGCTCTCTGGCCCCCAAGTCCTGGGGGCATGGTCCCCATTTCCCCTTCTGGCCGAGGGAAGCCTGGACCTGAAGCCCTCCCCGCCCTCAATGCCGCAGGTGGCGCCTTCCGCATCATTCAGCACCTCAATAAACCCAGTGAAGTCTCCCGCGGCCCCATCCGTCGCTCGCTCCTTTTCAGTCAACCCCTCTTAACCGACCAAGCTAAGCCAAGCGGCTGCCAGTGCAGCCTAGAAATTCTCCCACCAGCCCAACTTGGAAAACCTGGGCCAAAGCCTTGAGGTCCAGAGGCCACTGGGTTCTGGGGGGGGTCTAGAGGCATTTTAGGCCAATTTAAGGCAGCGATGCGGAGTTGTCCCCCCCCCCATACACTGCCGGGCACAGGGGCACCAGGGAGGGCATCAGGGCCGCCCTGGGAGCCTATGTCCCAGGTGGGCAGAGCTTCCCAGGCAAAGGGGGGGGGGGCATGGTCTTCCTGAAGGCCAGAAGCAGCGGGGGGGGGCAGGGCAGCTCCCCAGTGCAGACCCTATGCCCCCCCCGGAGAGCAGTCAGGGGTCCTGCTCGGGGGGGGGGCTCACAGGGCATGGAAGGGCCAGGGGCTTCAACCTCCCCCCCCTCCCCAGTGCCTCCCTTTAAGCCTGCATCACTCAGGCACGATGAGGCCACTTGGGCTGCTTCCCCCTTGATCTCCTCCTGCCCAGCCCCACAAGCGCTGCCCCCCCGCCCCCATGCTCCTCACTTGGGGTTCAGGCAAACTGAGAGGAGGGAGGAGGGAGGAGGAGGAGGAGGAGGGGGACCACCATGATCTACCAGAGCTGCCCCCATGAAGAGCAGAGCAGCACCTGTGCCCCCCCGCACCCCAAGACCTGCATCCACCCTGTGAGCTCTGAACCTGACCAGGGAGCCCCCGCCCCCCCCATGCAAGATAGGACTCCTCAGAGCCCCCCAGACCAGGGGATGTCTGTCTTTGCCCCACACCCTCCAACGATGGCTCCCCCGTCCCCACGCTTGGCCCTGGCAGGGTGAGGCCGCCCTCCTGCCTTCCTGCCTGGGGGGTGCAAGGTCTTGCCAGCCTGACCCCCACCCCTATGGTCTCAGCGGCCCCAGAAGGACGTGGGAGCAGCCTGGCCGAGAGGCAGGCCTTTCCTCCGAGGGGAGAGAGAGCGAAGGGGAGGGGGTGGGGGGAGGGCAGGCCAAAGTAGCAGCCAGGAGTAACTCTGCCCCCCCTCCCACCGCAGCCTCTGCAACGGGCGACGGCAGCAGAGGAGGGTCTGCAATGCCGCTGCTGCCGGGCTCCGAGGGAGGGTCCCTCCCAAGCCCCCTTGGCCACCCCGAAGCAGCCGGGGGCCTCGGCTGCAGCAGCCCAGTTGGAGGCCGGGTCTCGGCTGCCTGGCGGGGGAGAGCCCAGCACCAGCCCCACCCGCTCCGGCTCTTGGGCAAGCCAGGCAAGAGGGAGCCCTGGCAAACCCCACAGAACCACCCACCGTTCTGGGCAGGCGCTGGACAGGACGATCGCCACCTCCTTCTCCCTCTGGGACCCTGAGAAGTCCCAGGACACCATTGCCACCCTACAGCCCCCCTCTTCATGGCTGACCCCCGGAAGCCCCCCTCCCCACCGTCTGCAGGGCCTCTTCAACCCCTTCCCACCCATCCTACAGCTCAGCTTCAAGCAGGACCATTTCTTGGAAGTCACAACGAAACTCCCCTGTGGACGGATAGGCCCCCTCCCCACCTCCCCCACCCCACCCCTTCTACCCACCCGGCAGGCTGACACCCGCCAACCCTCCCCCCCACAGTCGATCCCCTACGGTCAGGCCCTGGGCTCTCCCTCTTGTGATTCTGGCCCCCTTGACCGAGAGGCTGGACTGATGGAATTAGAGCAGACGGGCAGAGGCTGAAGTGCCCGCCCAGCACGTCCGATGGCCAAACCGAGAGAGCCGCATCAGTGGCCGGAGGTGACCCATAATGAGGCCGAAGGCCGACCTCATAATGGGGCAGGCCCCACCGCCCGGCACTTACAGCTCAAACCACTCCACTGCGCTGCTAATGAGCCGCCGCCCCCTCCGCCCCCCCCCCCCCCCCCCCCCGTGTGTGTGGCTTGCATTCAGGCAGCCCCACAACCAGAGCAGATCCTCACAAGCAGCGCAAGGACGGCCGGGCCCGGCCGGGGGCGGAAGCAGAACTGCTGCAAAGCCAGAGGCCTCCTTGCTCCCCCACATCTGCCTGGGCAGCCCCCTCACACCCACCCAGCCCCAGGGGTGTCCTGGCCTGCTTCTCCTCTGGTGGGATCCTCCCCCGGGGCAAGTGGGGCCACCTATGTGGGCATGCAGCACGCTTGGCATCCATGCTCAAAACAAGGACAAGGCTCTGGCGGAGCACCTGGGCCTCCAGGAGAGCCCTCAAGTGCCTTTTAGGTGGGCGCGGAGCCGGCACCCACCCCGGGGGTTCAGGCCCCTTCAGAAGGCCTCGGGTAACACAACGGGGTCTTAGCGCATCACGGCTCTCGATTGGGAAGGTGCCATCACTCTGTCACACACGCACACACGCCCTCGGGGTCTACACAGCCACCTTCCCCCTCCCCTCCCCCCATTTAAATGCCAGGTTGGTCTGCGGAAGAGAGGAGCTCATGAAAGCCGCTGCCTCTGAATGGGAGGTCTCGGCTTGAAGGACAAATGCCGCCTGATTTGGGGCTGGTACAGGCCAGGGCAGAGGCTCCAGCCCGCAGGGCCCAGAGCTCTACAGGGCACCCCAAGGAGCCTGAAGCTGAATGGGGGGGAGGAGCCCCCGGGCAGTATGAGGGCCTGGCAGGCTGGAGTGCCCGCCCACAGCCCCTGCCCAGCTCCCTGGGCTCTGTGGCCCCTGCAGCGCCTGCCCACCCACTGCCCAGGACGCAGCGTCAGCACCCTTCCCTGGCTGCATTCATGCCCACTACATGGGGCACATTAAAGGCGGCAATGGGACGGCCAGCACCGCTACCGCTAAGCAATGCAGCCATGGGATTGCAGGTTGCGGATTATGGCCGCTCCCACAGCAACGGAGACTCCCGCCCCAACTGCCAGCTGCCCTCTCCCCGTCAGGTGCTTTCCGGAAACAGCCAGATCCTTTGGGAGCCCTTTCTCACCTCTGGGGACTTTTAAAATGAAAATGAAAAGCAAGCCAAGGTAGCTGATCGGCACCCAGGGCCCCCTCTGGGCCCATGGGGACCCCTGCCGCTCCCCAGAGGCCAGAAGGACCTGAGCGGCAGGGCCTTCGAGGGGGCCTTAGTCCATGGGGCAGGAGCCAGCCCCAAGCGGCTCCAGCTGACGATGCTTAACTGATGGGGCCCAGAGCAGGCCACTCACCCTGACATCACTGGATGGGGCAAGACCTCCGGGGGGGGAGAGGTGTTTGCAGACCCTAACCCAGGCACAGCACCAAAAGGAAAAGTGGCCCTCTGAACTGCCAACTGCTGAGCACCACCACGCACCCTTACTGCCCCCCCCATTCCTGGGTCTAGATCAGTGGTTCCCAAAGAGGGCGGTACCGCCCCCTGGGGGGTGATGGGATGCCCTGGGGGGCACTAAGAGGCAAGGGGGCTGGCAGGGGGGCGCTAAGAGGCAGCAGGGGGGGCGTTCGAGGCACCGGGACCTCAGGCTCACCCCACTGACTGTTGCACTGGAGTGGGGCAAGGGGCTCCATGGGGTGAGCCTGTGGAGCCGGCGAGTTGAACGCAGCAGCGGCAGCACGTTGGGAAAGTAGAGTACAGCCACTCTGGCTTTGCTCCACTTTCCCAAGTGCCGCCGCTGTCGCAGTCTGTCTGTCTGTCTGTCTGTCCATCCATCCAAAAGGTCTGCCTGCCTGCCTGCCTGCCTGCCTTTCAGTCTGCCTGCCTGCCTACCTGCCTATCTATTTACCAACATAGATCTACCTACCTTCCTACCTACCTATACATCCATCCAAAAGCTGTCTGTCTGCCTTCCTGCCTGTTTCCCTGCCTGCCTACCTACTCACCTATCTATCCATACATTCATCCAAAAGGTCTGCCTGCCTGCCTATCTACCCATCTACCTGTCTCTCCCTCCCTCCCTCCCTCCCTCCATGTTCGGAGCGCCGGCTCCGCAGGCACATTGGGAAAGTGGAGCAAAACCAGTTTGGGAGGAGGGGGAGGGGGAGGGAGGGAGAGGGGGAGGGAGGGGGAGGGAGGAAGAGGGAGGGAGGGAGAGAGAAAGAAACATCTTTGGCTTCTTATTAAAGGTTTTGTGGATGAAACAGGGCCAAGACTATCAGGAAGCTCTCACATTTTGTTGAGGCTTTAAACAGGATCCATCGGACCAGATCTCCACCCTAAAAAATTAGTTTTCCCCAATGTATTGCAGTGCCAATTCTGAAGGCGGCAAAACCAAAATGTACTGGTAAACTACAAGGAGAACACACACCCACACCCACACCCACACAAACTCCCTTCTAACCCTGCTGGAGCCGGTCATTGGACTAGAATAGGTATCTCGTTATCTTTCTCCTCCCTCCCTCCTTCCTCCTTTATTTGTTTTTCTTTCTGTCCCTTCCTTCCATCCCCCCTCTTTCTTTGTCTGTCCCGTTTTCTTTCTTTCCCTTTTCCCTTTCTTTTCTTCCTTCTCTCTCTCTCTCTCTCTCTCTCTCTCTTTCCCTCTCTCAGGCTCACCCCATTGACTTGACTGGCTTGGGCAGGCCCCTCCGGTGCAGCGGGCTCAATGGGGTGGACCTGCGGGGCCGGCACCTAGAACGCGGCAGTGGCGTCACGTTTGAAAAGTAGAGCAAAGCCAGAGGTCGGTAATTTTTGCTGCAAAGGATCACAAAAGCTTCCGGGCTGTGCACAAGAAGGGACACGCGTCAATTCAACAACATAAAATAAAGACATAGAAAAAAGACAACAATCGGCAAAGCATCTCCGATTAGATTCTATTCACTGCTAGAATCTAATCAGAGATGCTTTAGCGATTCTAGTCCAATGACCTACTCTAGCAGGGTTAGAAGGGAGTGTGTGTGTGTGTCTGTGTGTGTGTGTGTGTGTGTGTGTGTGTGTGTGTGTGTGTGCATGGCTGTCAAAACTCCCAAAACAGGTCAAGTAGCTCTGGGGAGGCCAGTCATAAATTAGAACACTTGCTAAGCAACCGGCCATTGAGGACCACTTATAGTTGGTTTTCCAGTCACCTAGCCATGCCCACCCAGTCACATGACCACCAAATCAAACCTACCCGGTCATGGGACCACCAAGCCACACCCAGCCAGTCACGTGGCCAGCAAGCCAAACCCTCAAATTAGGCCACGCCCACAGAAATTTGAATCCCACCCCTGGGTGGGGGGCACTGAGGATGAGTTTGTAGCACCAAGGGGGCGGTGGACCGAAAAAGTTTGGGAACCGCCGGGCTAGATAATCCCGAAGCATCAAGCCAAGATCAGCTGGTCACGTTTGGGGGGGGGGGGGCAACCCCCCAGGGACTTCACAGCTGGAGCTGCCCCAAACCTGGAGCCGAGGGTGACAGGGACGCCTCCAGCCCTGGAGGTCAAGCGGGACCGACTGGGCCTTTGACTTGGTTGGTGCCCTCTCGAAGATCAGCTAATAATGGGATGGCTGGCCTTCCGGGTCAACCCTCGGCTGCCTTCCCACCCCCGACGCCCCCTGTCTCCCTAGTCAGCCGGGAGATCGGAAGGAAACATCCACGCTGCCCTTAGTGACGGGCTCCCCTCCCCTCTATCCGCTCCTTTGGTCTCTCTGCTCTTCAGTGGGGAGGGGACACCGGGGGACTTCTGCCTCCCAAGGCAGGAACGAGGGATAAAGCGGAGGCTCTTACTCCCAGACTGACGGCAGGGCTGGCCAGTGGGGAAAGGGGGTGGGGGGCTCAGGGGCTCCCAAAAAGTTCCCCCCCCCCCCCAGAGTCTATCAATGGGGGGGCTTTAGCCACCGGCATGGGACTTGCATCAGCCAACTCTCCACAGCCAACTTGTCAATTCAATTATTTAAAATAAACACAATTGTCCCAATGTTTATCATTCAGATTTCATTTTGTCCCTCTTTTTGCACCCTTCTTTTAATGATTCCATTCCACCCTTTCTTTGATACAACGGGTAATGCTAGTCCTGGACCCCCCCCCTCCCACTGCCTCACGTGCCCCCTCTCCTCGGGGCCCAGGTCCAGGCCCTGCACCCCACCGCAGGAGTCGTTCCTCCTGCCCAGTTCCTGTCAGGAACACATTTCCGTTGCAGGGCGGAGGCCCCACAGCCGGCCTGGCCTCGTCGTCCTGGCCTCTTTCCCCGGGTGTTATTCATGGGGTGGGGGGGGAACGGGACACACGACACATTAGAAGCGGGGCAGCCTTCCGTTCTCACAACTCTCAAGCCGTGCTGCGGCTGGCCATTCCCCCTTTTCTCCGTCCCTCCACCCCAGAGCATCCGCTCCCCAAAGGTAGAACCGAGGAGGAAGAGCAACTAGCCATCCGTCCGACGCCTGTTCCACACCTTCCTCGCCCCAGAACCGGAGCCCAGCCCAGGACCGTCCAGCCCTACTGAAGGAGCCCACCCAGCCGCCCACCTTCAGGTGGCTCTGCAGGGGGCACCCCCTCCCACTGCCCGTTTCAGCAGGGTGCGACCTTCCCCTTGGTGCCCCGACAGGATGCCAGAGGAGGAGGAAGAGGAGGGCGCAGAGGGCAAGGGAGGGCAAGGCCTTCCTTAAGGGAGACCAACAAGAGGGGCCCGAGCATTTCTTCAGCGCAGAGAAACGCGGTAACGCTTGGCGGTGGCTCAGGCAGGCGCCGCTCTACCCCACGGGGGCGCTAAGGAGGGGAGGAGGTGCAGCACCACATCGGGTGTTCTCTCGTCCGGTTCTTTTACTGCACTCCTAGCTTTCCTGGCCTACCTAGCAGGGCCGAGAGAGGGGGCTTCTCAGGTGGGACGAGCAGCAAAGCACGGGCACTGAAGGGAGAGGAACTACAGTTCTCAGAATATAAACAGACGACTTTATTGCTTCCTGAAGCTGCTGTAAAATGGATTTCCAATAAAATAGGGGAATTGCAAAGACCTGCCTCTCAGGTTATAGTTCCACGAAGGCCTTTTTCCATGTCGATGTCCACAGTGAGAGCAGGTCCTTTCCCCCTCTGACAGGAAAGGGACGAAAATGCAGGAACCGCCTCCTCCATTGTTCAGGGGCCGGACGAGGCCGGCCACGTTGCACACTCCCCGCCACCAGAGCACCCAAAGTGCCACCAGTGCAGCCGCTTCTGCTGCTTCAGAGCAGGCCCAGCCATCCAAGGGGGCTTTCTCCACAGGAGGGTCCTTCAAGAGCAACCACAGCAGGTGGATCCCTTCCAGGAAGGGGAGACGATGCGCTGACCTGGTCCCGGCGTGAGCATCCCCACATCATCCCACACGTGGCGGCTTCTCAGCCCGGAGACGAGCAGGAGGCCTGAATTCCTTCCACCGGAAGCCCCTGGAGAAAGAGCCGGGTGGCCAATTCCTTCTGCCTCAGCCATTCTGGGACCGAGTGACCTACATTCCTTCCCGCTTCGGCTCTTGGATGGATCTCCTGACATTCTTCCGCCCAATTTGCCAATCCTGCCGAGAAGCCGTTGCTCCGCTGATGGCTGCAACCTGCCAGGTCCCGAGGCTGCCCAAAGCGTCTTCCTCCCCTTCCTCTTCACAGCTGGGCTGAGGCCGAGACTCCCCTTCCGGCCAGGCCGCCGGGCGTTTCCTTCCCCTTTCTCATCAGCCCCGTGAAGTCCCGCTTTCCTCCGGATCGGCCAGGTGCTCCTTGGTGGCAGCGCCCCCTTCCTTGGCCCCATTCCTTCCCTGCCTTCTACGAGGGGACCCTCCAAGCCAGGCCTCCGCCCCTGCAAGAGAGCCCCCAGACCGCGTCCCACTGTCCAGGCGGGGCTTGGGGGCAGGAAGTCTGGGGCATTTTCTCCCTCTGCACCTGACCTCCCCCCCCTCAGCCCTGACCTCAGCATGCTGACCACCAACCTGTCTCCCGCAGCAGACTCTGCGTAGCACGGAGCTTTTTACACGGGGCAAGCCTCAACCATGACGCCCGACTGGCCCCTCACTGACTGACCCAGTGAAGAGAAGTGATTATCCCAGGGCTGCGCATCCCTTTTTCCACTAAAGGCAGCAGACGCTGCCCTAATGCGTTCAGTAAGTATACGTCATGGTACATTATCTATTAATGGGCCTCAGAAAACCCTCAGGTTGCCTTATCAGCCAGAGGGCTTCAGGAACCTGGACACACCTGAAGGTTTCCTGCAGGCCGGCCTTTGGGGTGGCCACCCTGCAGCTGAGGAGACACGATGGGATGGTCACGTATCTGAATAAAGCTGTTGTCCGAGAATCAAAGACTTCCGCAAGGCATTCGATAAAGTAGACCACAACCTTCTCCTTGGCAAACTAGAAAAACGTGGGATAGACAGCATCACCACCAGATGGGACTACAAGGTTCCGTCTCAGGCCCAGGACTCTTCAACATGTCTCCATCAATGACTCAGGTGAGGGGATAGAAGGGGGGCTCATCGCATCTGCAGATGACCCTAAGCTGGCAGGAATAGCCAACACGACCCAAGGAGACAAGCTCAGGATCCAGCGAGATCTGGACAGACTTGAATGATGGGCCCTATCCAACAATAGGACCTTCAACGTGGAGAAAAACAAGGTTTGACCCCTGGGCAGGAAAAACCAAAGGGACAAATGAAGATGAGGCGAAATCTGGCTCAAAAACGTCAACGGTGAGAGGGGCCTTGGAGTCCTAGTGGAGGATCGCTTAAACATGAGCCAGTCGTGGGCCTCAGCAGCCCCCCAAAAGCCAAGCCAATCCTCGGTTGTGTAAACAGAGGCACAGAATCAAAATCACCTGAAGTCTTAGTACCGCTTGATACGTCCTTAGTAAGGCCTCACCTGGGATCCTCCAGTCCAGTTTGGTCACCACATTACAAAACGGATGTTGAGACTTTGAAAAACAAGCGCAAAGAAGAACAGCTCTGATGATTAAAGGCCTGGATGCAAAAACGTATGAAGAACCGTTGCAAGAATTAGGTATGGCTAGTCTAGAGAAAAGAAGGATTGGGGTGACATGACAGCAATATTGTGGCATTTGAAGAGCTGCCACAAAGAAGAGGGGGTCAAATTATTTTCTAAACCAACAGAAAAAAGACAACAAGCAACAGGTGGAAACTTACCAAGGAGAGAAGCACCCTGGAATTAAGGAGAAATTTCCCAATAGTGAGGGCAATTGGCCAGTGGGATCAGCTTGCCTGCAGAAGCTGTGGGTGCTCCCCACGCAGGAGGTTTTGAAGAAAAGACTGGACAGCCACCTGTGTCTGAAATGGTAGAGGGTCTCCTGCCTGAGCAGGGGGTCGGACTAGACGACCTCTAAGGTCCCTTCCAGCTCTATTCTGATTATTACTATTAGACATGCCTTGGAAATAAACCTCAGCCAGTGTGGGATGCAGGGGCTGAAGAGACCCTCCTGGGGAGCATGAGGTGGTGCCCGGATCATGGGAAGGGGGTGCTGCCTCCTCCTCCTCCTCCTCCTCCAGGCCTCGTTCGGGACGCTCTGCACGAGCAAGAGAGGGCAGCCTGGAGCAAGTTCAGAGGGCCCCCCCTCTGGCCACGGAGGACAGTTAAAGACAGCGGCTACCGAAAGATGCGAAGGGGAGACGTGGTGGCAGCCTTCAGTCATCCGAAGGAGCGGAATGATCCTCTGGCACCGCAGAGCGGGAGGCTAAGACCAAAGGGGGAAACTGCAAGGGGGGAGGTCCGGGCCGAAGAGTCCGCTCTTCTTGGGAGCTCAGAGGCTGCCAAGGAGCCCAGAGGGCCTTCCCCAGAACCCCTCACTCACTCCGAGATGCACTCAGGGCTCCTGCAACCAGTAGCAACTTGGATCACCACCACCCGCCGAGCCCCCTCCTCCAGTCTCATTGCTATAAGGGGGGGGGGGGGGAACTAATTAAAGCAAAGCCGTTGCTAGATCTCCTGCCCAGAAGAGGCAGCCAGGGGAGCCTTCCCAGAGCCCCCTGCAGACCTTTCACGGGGCCCCTTGGGACCCCAGGAGTCCTGCCCAACGCAGCTCCTGCCTGGTCCTGATGAAGGACCTGAAGGCTACAGTAAGGCGGGCCTCGGCCTCACCGCCCAGGCAGCTCTCCTCACCATGCTGAGGAGCTGTTAATTCATCCGCAGGAAGCGGCCAGGGGGACGAAGCAGCAACCGCAGGGCTGGAAAGTCGGCACGGAACACCCCAGACCTCGCTTACGAGGGGGGAGCGGATCCATCCCCCCACCACCACCTTCAGAAAAGCCCCTGGCAGCCGCACTCCATGGCAAGAGGAGCCAACAAGAGGAGGCTCCCAAGGCGGAGGGGCGTTTCTGAGAAGGGAGCCACTAACAGCACAACTGCAAACACCTCCCAAGGAGGGAACCGAGGCCTGCGGAAGCAGCCAGTGTGGGTAGACAACAGACAGCTAGGTGGAGATCTGAAAGCCGAGCGCAGCCGGATGGAAAGACGGAGGCTGCGCCAGGAAGGTCGAAGCTGAGGAAGAGTTTGTGAGTGGTGCTCAGAGGGAAAGCAGGGCGTCCGTGTGTAGATTCAACACAAACAGCTGCTCAAGGAAGAAATCAAAAGGCCGCCTGCGATCAAGAGGAGGCAGGTCCCTCGGCTCCTGCCTGGGTTCCCACAACAGCACTCTCCTTTTCTACTGGGCAGGGTAGGTCTTCTGAAGCCGGCGGAAGGGGACGCTACGCAGAGGCCACGAGGAAGCCAGCTGAGCCGATGCGCCTCATTGATGAGAACTGCAGAAACCTGGCCGAAGAAGCGCTCGCCTTCCTTCACAGAAGAGGAAAAGGGGATACCCGAAAGATTCCAACCAGGAAATACGGAGCCTGGCCGGTGGGCACCTTGGAAACAGGGCAACAATGGCTCAGTGGGCCTCGGACCCGCTCCAGGCTGCCACACTCACCTTATCTCGCCTCTGGATCGGGCAATTTCCAGAGTGGATGGGGGGGGGGATGCTCTCTTCACTCCAGCAAGGCATTTGACAAAGCGTCCCGTGACAGACTCCTTAGTCGTCTGTCCAGGCAAGGACCAGGGGGCGCAGGACAATTAAACGGACACACAAAATGGCCGGCATGAAAACCGTACTCCAGAAGGACCCAACTGGGAGAAGGAGGATCTGAGCCCGCCAGCCCTTCAGCCAGCTTCTCCTCTGCTCTGCGAAGGGCCAAGGAACCAGCAAGTCCTCACAGAGCCCCCAAGCCTAAATGGTGGCCTCGCCAATTGGCAGAGGAGAGATATCTGTTCCCAAAGAAAATGGCAGTGGACCCTGGCAGGTTCAGGGAGGGGATCCCCGTTTCGCACCCCTGCCCTGCATTCTCCGAGGAAGAGGAGGACGTCGGGAGCCAGCATCCCGGCGGGTCAAGGAGCCTCTTGCTCCACTGAGGGGAGGACAGGCGTGCTTCGGTCCAGCCTCCCAACTCAGCTGCCCGTCTGCCCTTCAAGCCAGCCAGTGGCTTCACAGAGGCTGCCTCCTCCACGTTGCCTCGGGCGGCTAGGCTGGCCCAGAGCAGACTGACACAGGCTCTCCTCTCTCTAAAGGGAGGCCATCCCTGGGCTGGCAAGGGCTGAAACAGCCTGACTCCAGTGAGACACCATAACACGGACTCCCCTTATTTATCCAACCTAGCTGCGGAAGACATGCAAAGGGAAGCAGGATTAAAAGAAGATGAGCACGGGAGGTTTTAAAACTGGAGGAGGAGAGGCTGACGCCCTGCGCTGAGCTGAGGGCCGGACAGGCAAAGGACCTGCCAGTTCCAGGAACAGAAGTCAAGGATCAGTCAGTGAGAAAAATGGGATTAAAATAAAAGGAAGACCAAACTAACCACAACAGGCCATCAGCCTTAGGACGGGCAACGCAGACAATCAAAGTGCCTCGTAGTTTCTGCCTTCCTAGGATTAAGCCTTAAAAATAATCAGCAGCCAAGAAACGCGCCACAGACCAACCCCCTGGCAGAGCAGCCCCAAAGGCCTTGCGAAAGAGCTTCAGGCGCCACGATGCGCCTGCGCCCACAAAGGTCAGAGTATTGCAAGCCTTCTTACGAATGGCGCTCCGGGAGGAAAAGCAGTTGGGCTCTGAAGAAGTGTTGATGCCCCTGAACTTCGTGTTGGACCCAGAGTAGACTGTAGACGGCCCGGAAAATGAACCCCGAGTTCTCAGTCACTCACAGCACAAACGATCCTCCTTCAGACGTGTGTTGGGGAAAGCCAGCTCTCTGCGGAAGGCGGAAGGGAGGAGCCGGCGGGCAGCCCAATGGGCTCAGCTGTCGATGTACCCCCAGAAGTCCTGAGGCTGGGGACAGATCCTCCTGGAGCCGATCGCTCTCTTGGGGGGCTGAGAGCCCGCCGGGACTTAATGGCCGACCGACCATCAACCTGGAGACTTCCCCGGCTTTGGCCTCCCTCCTCAGCCCAATTCCACAGCTTGTTCCACGGACACACGGCTGGCCGTCTCTCCTCACATTCCCCCCAGTTCTCTGCCCCTGAGGTTCAGGGCTTCCAAGCGACTCCCAGGCGCTTCCTCCAACCCGCGGCTGTGCGGCCGAGTTCACCCGGTGGAGCCAGCGGCTGTGTTCCCTTCCACCTCGGCTTGACTCGGACGCAGCCTGGAGATGAGCAGTTGGGGGCCTTTCCCACAGGCAGCCTCTAGCCACGTCTTCGCTATGAGAACTCGGCTGTCAATCCGATTTCCCTGGGACCCATCTGAAGGGGTTCAGGCAGGCGGCAGCAGCAGCAGCAGCAGCAGAGGCCGTGGGGCTGCTGGGAGGCTTGTGCTAGCAACAAAGAAGTCACGGAACTGCCCGAAACCACAAGGCTTCCTCCTGCTTTACTTCTGCTTCCTAGCCTGTGTGGCCCAACTATATTTTCCTCCTTAAAATTTCCAAATTTGGCCCTCCAGTTCCCAACCATAAGTAACAGCGTATCTTGCTTGCACTTTCTGAAGATTTAGAAAGAGGAAGATCTGCTATGGCCCTCCATCTCACACAGCGATCCTCGGCAGCAGCCACAACCACGTGAAACAGAACCGCCCAGTTCTGCCGGTTATTTAACAGGGGAAACAATCTGGAAAGGACCCGGTAAGCCCTGGCGCCCACCCTCTCTCAGCCTCTCCCTGGAGTCACAAAAGTGCCCTCCGGCTGGCTACAGAACCAGGGAGGGGGCCAGGATGGGCTCCTTAGAAAGACCCTCGGCCGCAGCCCCAGGAACCTGCCCTGCCAGAAGAAACAAGCCCAGTGGTGGGTGGGATTCAAGTGGTCCGCACCAGTTCTTGAAGTGCTGGCTGGCACCGCCCCTCCCCGCCCCGTCCAGGAGCCCCGTTGTGGCTCCCGGGTGAGTGCAGGGAGGCCCACTAGGCTCAGATCGGAGCACAGCAGGGGGTGCGGCACGCCCCCCCGGGGCCCTTTTTTCTCCCGGGGGGGTGGGGGTGGGGGACAGAGGCAGAGGGCCATTTGTGGTTCTGCCTCAGGCACAGGGGTGGGGGAGGGGGAAGCGCTGGCTGGGAAGTTGCCGCTTGCATTTTTATGGCAAAGTGCCTCTCGCACTCAAACAAGGTAACAGGAAAAAATTATCTGGATCATTAAACTGAGATGCTCAGCTTTAAATTTTCATGCTCTCTGGTCTACTACAGGAACCAAAGGCGTGTCGCTGTTCCTGTGGCCTTGTTTACAACGTGGTTGTAGCCTTTCTGCCTTGCTTGTGGCACAAATACACAAATACACAAATCTCCGGAGTCAGGAGCTGGTGGGGGAAGACAGGAGCCGAGGCAGGTCACCGGAGGCTTCGGGGGGGGGCGGGGGGGGGGCCCACCCAGACGCCCGAACAACCCGGGACCAGAAAGGCGCCCGGGGGCGGTGATGGGCCAGGCGGGGGGGGGGGGACACCTCAGAAGCAGCCAGAAGGTGCCTGGTCCTCCCTCCTCTACAGCGGGCTGAGCCGCCCCTTTCCCTTGCCCCAGCCGCGGCCCCCTTCCAGCCCCTCGGTCCCTGCCCGGAGGCAGCTGCAGTGCTGGGGGGAAGTCCAGACCTCCTCCCATGCCCCCCCCCCGCCATTCCTCCCTTACTATCGCTGCCTCCCCACGTAAGGCTGTTCTCCTTCTTCGCTAGGGGTCTGCGGCTTAAATAAACGAAGCGAACAAGTGAGATCCATTCCAGGAAAGTCCCAGAGGCTAAAACGGGTCCCTTGCTGGCCTCGTGCAAATGGGCCAACCGCATTTCAGCAGAAAGACGCCTCCAGATCCCAACTCCCCAAAACAAGAAAGGAGAAGCACAATCAAGAAAACAGCCCCGGGGGGGAGGGAGGGGGGGGTCTCAGAGTTTCATGGTGCCGAGAAACATCAGCAGAACTTTTGGACCCAAATAAAATTCCTTCTCTTGCCTACCAAAAAGAGCAAATCTTGGGGGCAAGCAGACCCCCCTGGAAGACGCCCCCCCCCTCCCAAGTCTGCATGCATCTCCCTACACCCATCTTCCATTCCCCCTTCCTCCTCCTCCTCCTCCTCCTCCCCCAGGCCAGGCACAGGTCAACTAGGAGGATCCAGGCCAGAGAGAGGTTCTGCCCCCAGGGCCAGCCCCGCTGCCTGCCCTGCCCCGCCCTGGGCCTGCTGCTGGCCCCCCCATGGGCACTTGGAAGGGGCCCTTCCTGTGGCAGCCTCCGCCCCTTCCTACCGACTGCGACCCGTCCTCTCCAGGGAGCGTCCCACCCAGGCAGCTGGATGCCCACTAGAGGTTGGGACAACTTTGGGCGGGGGGTGGGGGTGGGGGTTGTTTCCGCCTCCACGCGTGCACTGAAGGGCAGCCAGGAGTCCGGGGGGGGCGTGGGGGGGCTGGACACGCCACACCGGCTGCCTCGTAGGGGAGTCATTTATTCTATGGCCGAGATCGGCACACGCAGCCGTGACTTCCCTCTCCTGCGTGGAATAGCAGACGTGCCGCACTGCAGTCCAAAGCTTTGGGCCGCCTGGGTTAAGGGGCTCCTCGGCCACCTGCCCACCTGACTCACAAGAGGGAAGTCCTCCCCAGCCCCCAGCCCCCCCCCCCCGCAAGCTCCTGGCTGCTTTCCCCCTCGAGGGACTGGCTGCCCCTCCCCACAAAGCCTCCCCGGGCCAGAGAGCAGATCCCTGGGCCTCCTCGGTGGGGTCAGCGCAGTCAGGGGGGAATTCCAGTCCTCTGGGGGACTCCGGGCACCTGGAGGAGGGAAGGGCGCAGGGGGGCTTCCCTGCCCAAAGGCTGAAAGAGAACGGAGCCAAGAGGGGGAGACGCCATGGACACCCCCAGGGCTCTCTGTGTGAAATGGGGCGGTTCCCGGAGGGCTCGAGCCCCTCCGACCTCAAAGCTCTCAAAGCCGCCCCTCAGCCCTCCCTCCCTCCCTCCGGCTCTCTGCTCCCTCCCCAGAGGCTCTTCCCCGTGGCCCTGGGCCCCTGCCAGTCTCTCCAGAGGCCCCCCTTTCTAGCCCCTCCCCAGATGGGGGGGGGTTGTCTGCTGGAAGAGGCTCCCGATTTAGAAGTGCCCATAAATACCTTCCTAACTGGCGGGTGGCAGTGCTGGGAAGCAGCAGCAGGAGCAGCCGCCGCCGCCACTGGGGCAGAGCGGAGACCAAAGACGCCTCTTCCAAGCAGGCAGCGGCCTCCCTCCGGAGGGGGCATCTCCCCTGGGCTGCCGGCTGGGTGACCAGCGCAGCCCCCCACCCTCCCCCCATCGGGTCAGGAGCCAGCTGCCTCTCCTTCCCCCTCGGGATGCTGGACGAGGCTGCCCCAGCGGTCACTTCCCCCACCGGGGGAGAAGCCTGCCCACCCACCCACAGGCCCCGGGGACAAGCCCGGGGCAGCTGCCGCGGAGCTACTCTGGGAGGCTGCTCCAGCCCCACAGCCAGCAGACCGTGCCCCTGGGGGGGGGGCCTCACCCGGCAAAGGCGAAGAGGTGCCTGGGGGGCCAGACCGAGGGAGGAGGGCAAAGGGGAGCACCCACCCTTCGTGGAAAGGCGCCAGCCCCACACCAACCTGGGCCAGAGGGGCATGCGGGCACCCAGGATCTCCAGCCGGAGACTCTGCTGCCAAGAGGCTGCCCCCCCACCCCCGAGACCCACTCAGGCCGCCCAGCTGTCCTCCCGGCACAGCCGCGCTCCAGAGGGGAGAATTGGGAATTTCTGCAACGGGGCTGCTGCTGCTCCCATGGGGGGGCCTGTCCCGGAAGTGTCCAAAGCGGCTCCCCAAGCCCTCCCGCCAGCCGCAGCCCTCATTGCCACCACCACCCACCGGGGGGGGGGGGGGGGGGGGCCCTACCCAGCCTTTCTATAACTGCCCCAGTTGCAAGCCGGGTCTCCAATCTCCCACCAACGGCTCCAGCCGCCCCTTTGCCACCGGATGCCGGTCCAGAGGCCGGCCGCCCCTCCTGCCGGGCCTGTGGGGCAGAGCCTGGGACTCAAGAGCAGCTCAAGGGCGCCCAGCGCATCTCCTCCTCCGCCTGCCCGGGGCGCCCAGAGGGAAGGAAAGGAGCAGGCCCGGAAAAGCGACCTCTCTCCGGAGCCCAAAGCTGAAGCCCCCCCAAGCATCCCCTCCCGCTCCTCCTGCGCTCTCAGCCAAGGAAGCGAACGCCAGAGAGGGCCGCAGAAGAGGGGCCCCAACAGAGATGCGGGGGCCCTCAGCCGTTCCTCTCTTAAAACCAGGATCCCCCACCCACCTGCACAGGCCAGGCTGGTCTCTGTGCAGCAACTCCAGTCTGAGGGCGGCAGCTCAACCTAGGTCATCCTGAATCAGCTGAGCCCGTGGCCCCGCCCTGCCCGAAAGGTGGGCCCTACCTGGGGGCCTTCCCCTTCCAGTCTGGGGGACCGGATGCTGGAGAGGTGGATGGTTTTGTAGTCCCCCGAATTCAGCTTCACCACAATGGCATCGGCGTTGAGCACCTGCACCACCTGGGAGAGGAAGAGAGCAGGGACTGAGCTGGGGGGGGGGATTCTGGGCCCCCCAAGCCCCCCCCCCCAAGCCAGCCCTTTCCCAGCACTGCCAAGAAGAGGTCAGCCTCATAGCCGCTCGGAGAGCCGGACCCCAAAGCGCCCCCTTCCCTTGAGAGGCCCCCCACCAGGCAAAAGGAGCAGCCATCACCAGCCGCCCAGGCCCCCTCCCTCCCCAAGGGGGCCCCCCTACCCACAGCCCCAGGGCAGCCCTGGGGAAAGAAGGGCGAAAGCAGGCGCCCACCCCCCGTGGCTGCAGGAGGGCAGGGCAGGGCAGGGCTGGGCACATGGGAGCTCGGGGACAGGAGAGGCCAGCCATCAGCACCCTGCCTGCCCTAAGAGCCTCGGGGTCAGAGGAGGGGGAGGCCGCCCAGAGTGCCTTCGCGGGGGAGGGGCCCCAGCCAGAAATGGGCCACCCCTACACGCTCCTTGCTGGGGGGGGGCAGGGCGCCTCCCCCCACCCTCTCCTGAGCTGCCCCGGGTCTCGTCCTTCAGAGGGGCCCCAACTGTCTCGCTGAGGCCCGAGGAAGACGAGATCCCACCGGGCAGGTCTTGGAAGGCCCTGGAGTGCCGGCACTCTGTCTTGGCCTTTCCGGCCCCTCCAAATCCCCCCCTGTGGGGCCCGGTGGGGCCGCCCTCTCCCACCCCCGCCCCCTGCAATGGGGATCAGAGCCGGGAGAGCCCACCTCTCCTTGGTCCCTCCTTCGGGATGGATCCCGCAAAGGAATCCCTGGGCTGTTGCCACCGCGGCCCAGCCGGCGCTCCAACGGGGGCAGAACTGCCAGTGGGGGCCTCAGAAGGGGGGCAGGGCCTCTGCCCCGGCTAACGCCTCCCCCGATCTCTGCCTTCAGGCACCACCGGAGATACGGGCAGACTTCCGGCTCCTAAACCTGGGGCTGCGGAGGGTAAACCGGGCCGAGAGCGCGAGCTCAGGGTGGGAAGCGGAAGCGGCAGCCTCAGAACGCAACCGGCCCTTGCTGGGCTTTTCGGCTGCAGCCGACCAAAGGCACCCCGGGCGGAGGCCCAGGGCCCCTTGGCAGCCCTTGGGAAAGGCCCCGGAAGCCTCCTTGGCCAGTCTTTGCCCACCCCTGTCAGGAAGGCTCTGCTCCTTCGCTCGCCCAGGGCATCTCCTGTTCACCTCCTACGGGCGACACTGCAGGGCCTGGCTAAAAATAAGCAGCCCTGGGATATATTTAACCCTCAGCCTCCTCTTCCCTTCTGGCCGAAGGGCTGCCCTACTTTCAACACCCCGCAGGGACTCTCTGGCAACCCTGGGGCTGCGGGGGAGGCTCCCTCCAGACACAATTGGCCCAACCAAGTAGCCCAGGTAAGCGAGGGGGGGAACCACCCCCCTTGCCACCCCCACCCGCTGGCGGCTGCATTAAGCTGCCCCCTTGCCCGGAAAGGTTCTTGGGGGTGCAGGAGGAGAGTCCCAGGCAGTCCGGCCTTCTTGGGAAGCGGTGAGCCAAGGGAGACAGCCACCCATTCGGCTGCTGCCCAGTGGAGCCCTTGGGCCACAGTCGGTACCAGCTCTCTCTCGGGGGGGGGGGGGGGGGGGGGGAGAGCTCCTGGCCCCCCTCCTGGCAATCCAGGCAGGAAGCTGCAGGCGCTCAGCCCAAGTGACCGTGACCCAAACCACCCCTGATGTCCTTCCCAGGCCCCTTCCTCTCATCCCCACCCTGCCCCTGCCCCAAGGCCCACGTTCCCTCCTCCCCTCGGTTCCTCTCCAGCTGCCTTTCCCCAGGGCCAGATCCACCGAGGAGAGCCAAGGGGGGTTAACCCTGGGGAGAAGGACAAGCCCCTTGACCTTCGGGCAGGCAGGAGGGGTCCCCAAGCGCAGGACAGCAGCCCCCCACCCTCACCTCTGGCCTCCAGAGGCCGCGGGGAAAGGGCTCCGGAGGGCGAGGCCCAAGGAGGGCCCAGATGCCACTGACTATGCCAGCTTCCTTCTCCCTCGCCCCTCCCAGGCAGGAGCCCCCCCCCCAAGCAGACGCTCCGGGGGGGAGGGGGGGCTGAGCTCTGGAAGGCCGAGGGGCTTTCCGGGAAGTCCAGCCAGCCAGGCGGCCTCCTCTGCCCTGCCAGGCACAGCAATGGCGCCACCTCGTGGCCGCTTCCAAGCTGACCTGGGGCTCCGCAGCACCAGACCTTCTTCTGAGAGGCTGCAACACCTGGGCAGGGCACCCAAGTCCCCACGGCCACCTGAGAAAGCAGTGGGGCCAGGCAGCCACGGGGGGGGGGGAGCGCCATGAGCACCTGCACAGGTTGGGGCCCATCCTGTTTGCCGCCTTTGCCTGTTTTCAGCCTGACAGCTAAAGCGAGCTATGGAGCGGACCGGCGCTGCTACTGGACAGCCCCCAAAGCCCCCCCCCCCCGCCCCCCACCCCC
>NW_020769496.1:431921-461625 GCF_900518735.1 Pseudonaja textilis
CCCTAGCATGCGTCTCTTCCCATCCACCTGGGAGCCGCCCGCCCCCCCCCCCCCCGAGCGATCGCTCGCAGGGCCCTTCCGGAAGGTCTCGCCTACCTTGGCCTGAAACTGCTTCTCCTTCTGGTCCAGGTTGGCCGTGGGAGCCACATAGTCCCTCCAGATCCTCAGCTTGTGCTCCTTGGCGTACCTGGGCCAGACAGAGACCGGGAAGGAGGCTTGACATGGCCCCAGGGCCCACCTGAAGCTGCTGCCTGTCCTCCTCCCTCCTTGATGCAGAACGGGGGCCTTGGGAAGCACACTGCACATGCCCCGCAGCCGCACATCCCACACCCGCACCTTCGCCCTCCCCAGGGGGTGCCAGTGACAGGTTCTCAGGAGAGAAGAGGCCTAAAAATCCCCAAGACAAAGTGCCCCTCCTCCTCCTCCTCCTCCTCCTGCCCCACCCAGCGGTGCTGCCTGAGCCCCGCAATAGCACCTGGTCCAAACTAGGTGCCCCATGGTCCCGTCCTGTCCCCCCCAGGTCGAAAACCTCGGCTACAACTGGCTGAGACTCCAAGCGTTTCTAACCCAAACAATTCTGCGTACATCCGCGCGAGACCCCAACGCTTCTCCGAGGTGGCAGAGCTACCACAGCAGGTTCTGTGCGCCTCCCCTTGAAAGAGCCTGCGGAGCCGCCTCAGGCAAGCAGCAATTTAAGGCAGGGCCCAGTCACCCACCCACCCCGCTGGGGGGGGGGTGCAGGGGAAGCGGCCCTCCCTGCCTCCCATTTCAACCCCGAAGCTGGTGGCTGCTTTGCTGGAGGTTGCTCAGAGGCCTCCGAGGGTCTGAGCGCAGCCGCCCTCCGGAAGAGCCCCAGGCAGGGGGGCCTGCATTACCGTTCTGCGGCCCGCAGCTTCTCTGCCCCCCGGGTGTAGACGGCCATGGACCAGTCAACGCAGCGCGCAAATCCTTCCTTCAGCAGCAGCTCCGTGATGTTCCCGTTCTGGGGGGGAGGGAAGGCGGCTGTCAGGGACACTCTTTGGCAACCGCTCCTGCTGCCCCGCCCCCCCCAGCCCCCTTCCAGCAGACGGCCCCTCTCAGGCAGCCCCCACGCACAATAGGGCTGGGCGGGGGGGGGGGAGAAGGGGCAACAAGGGGGGAAGCAGGCTGGACCTGCCTAAGGAGCAGCTGGCTGGCCAGCCGGTTCCGGGGCCCAGAGGCGGCCTCCAGCGCAGTCCAGGCATCGGCTGCCCATCAGAGCAACCCCCCACACACACACCCCCGGTTCTTCTCCCAAGGGCCCAAGGGAACTGCAGAGGCCGCCTGCCAAGCGCTGCCGCCACGTTAGGAGACCCGAGGCCTCTCCGCCGTGGCACCCGCCCCTTCGAGGATCAAGGAGCTCCAGCCTTGGGGCAGCACGGCAGGCTGCCTTCCCCTCGGGGCTTTTGGCCTGTATGCAGCCCGAGTCATTATGGGCTGGGTGCCTCCTAAAGATGACCAGCAAGTGGCCGGGCTGAGTGCCCAGGCAGACTTTCCAGTCGCTCTTCTGGCCAGGAGCCCCTCCCCCGCTCTCCAAAGTGAGCCTCTGGGTGCCCCAAGGACGCCACGGCAGAGCCCCCACCCCACCCATCACCAGCGCCCCCACTTGCCGGGTGCAGGATGGTGCCCAGGATGTTCTGGTTGTGGCAGCTCTCCAGGACAATCTGCACGTCCCTCTGCAGCAGCCGTGACTCTGTGAAAAACTTGGCTTCTGCCGCAAAGGGCTCGGGGGTCTCCGTGCCGTCTGCTTCCCGCTTGAACGTGGGGCACTGGAAGGGGGGAGCCGGGTCAGGGAGGGGAACCCACGAGGGCCTAAGCCACAAGGGGGAATGCCAAGCAGCCCCCCCCACACACACTCTCAGGGATACTAGACTCCACCCCCCCCTCCCCCCTGGGGGCAGGGGGCTGCCTGGAAGTGGACGCCCCTCCAGCCTCCATTAGGGTGGTGGGAAATCCCAGCCAGGAGGAGGCAGCTCCGCTTAACAGGGGCCCAGCGATGCCCACCCTCACCCAGCCCTCCTCCTAACTCCATGCCCAGGAGGAGGGCAGCAGCAGCTGCCTGGAGCAGCTCTTATGGGGCTGGGGGGCAGCCCAGGACAGAGGTGAGCTGCATGGGGCCCTCGATACCATCGGCCACGCTGCCGGCTGTGGGGATCAGGGCCGGCTGGTGCAGTCCTGCCCCGGTTTGGCTCCGTTCTCCAAGGCCGGTCCCAACCGGTGTGGACAGGGAGTGAGAAGACCAGCTCCCGTGGCCTGTGGCTCTCTTGGCTCCTTTTCACCAGCCACAGGAAGGCCCCGGGTGAGAGCGTTCACCCCAATGGGATGAGCGGCCAACAGGGAGCCCCTGGCCCTCCAGCTGGCATTCCCATTCCGGCCCCCAAGGGATACTGTCACTGCTCCCCCCCCCCCGAGCCTGAGTGGCTGTGGGGGGAAAAAGGGACCTCAGGATGCGGTTATCACTTCTAGTTCTGGATGGGGCCGCCCCCTGGGGACTCTCCTGGACGGGGACTCCTGCTCAAAGGGGGCCTCTGCACAACTCACGGGGGGCGTCCATTGTGTCCTTCCCGGCACTCATTCTCTCCAGCCCCAGCCCACTCAGGTGCGGCCCGCTGCCATGCAGTGCGCTCGATGGGGGGCTGCCCTTGAAGAGCCCCCGTACAGAGGCCCACCCGGGGCAGAGCAGGGCTTCGTGGTCGGGCCGTGTTCCCCTCCTTCTCCACGAGCTACCCTGGCTGCCAGTGTGCTTCAGGATCCGGTTCAAGGCGTTACTTATACCTCCTTGGTGGCCAGACTCCCTGGAGAACCAGCTGGCCCCGGTGGGACTGACCTGCCGAGAGGGATCCCAGCTGCTGGGGACCAGGGAGGAACCCTTTCGGCTGTGCCTCCCACCCCCCCCACCCCCTTTGGGCCTTCCGATGGGCCTAGAAGGCCTGGCATCCCCTTGGAGGAGACTACCGGAATAGCCTCACCTCCCCCTTGGGCAGGCTGGGCTCCCCGACTCTCCACCCTGCTTAGTTTAATTGAATTGTTAAATTCAAGATCCTTATTCAACGTTTTATAGTGCATTTTAATTGAATGCCTGTAAGCCGCCTAGAGTCACTTCTGGTGAGGTGGGCACACGTATTTAATAAGTGCACACACACACAAACACACACACACACACAAGCTGGAAAAGGCACCAGGATAAACCGGGGGCGCAGATGCTCCCTCTGCAAGGCACAAAACCTGGCAAGGCAGAGTAGACAGGAGAAGTCCTCCCCCCCCCCCCCCCCCCCCCCGAACCCCCCCCCAGCCCGGGGGGGGGGGGGGGGGGGGGGAGGGAAAGCCCCCCCCGCCCCGGGGCGGGCCCCCCCCCCCCCCCCCCCCCCCCCAAAAAAAGAGGACTCACCGTTCACCGGCTTCTGGTGCATGGAGTCCACGAAGTGCCGGGGGTTCTCAATGGTGTATTTGAGGTCTCGGAGCGTGTGGGACCCCGTCCCTTCACTCCACATCCCCTTCTTGGCGGTCTTGGCCTGCTCCTCCAGCTCAGCCAGTCTGATCTGCTCAGGACTAGGAGGAGGAGGAAAGCCCTCCGTGAGGGGGGGGGTGCCTTGCACAACACCTACGAGGGCAGGAGACCCCACCAGGTCTGGCCCATGCAGCCCCCCCCTTCCTCCTTCCCGCAGACTAGTTCCCAGCGAGGCTCCCTGGACTCAGGAATGGGGGCGCTGGCCCACCCAGGCAGCAGCGATAGTGAAGTGCCCCAATTCCGCTGTCCCTGTTCCTCGGCCTTTGGGGTCTGGAGTCCGGAGGGGAGGGAGGTGCTGTGGAACTAGGCCTTGCCTTTCACCCTGTCCTCCACACAAGGAAAGGCACGTTTTGCACCCTGGAAGCAATGGGGGACATTGTGACTGAACGGACACGCAGATTTTGTGCCTAGACCGGAGGTGGGAGGGGACCCTGGAGCCAGTCTGGATGGTCCTGGGAGCTCCTGCGTGGATTTGCCCTCGGGAGGCTCACAGGCTCAGCCCTCTCTCCAGCAGCCTCCTTGGGGTGGAGACCTCCCTTCCAGCCACTGGGAAGACCCACCCTGGATGGTGCCTCTCCTCCTTGGAAGCGGCGATGGCTGCTGTCTCCCAAACGTGCCCCCCTCCACAGACTCTGCAGCCTGCTAGTCCCCCAAGGCGCCCCAAGACTTCCTCAACGGGATGGGGCAGGGCAGAGGGGGAAGCCCACCCGGAAGCTGGCAGCCGGGCTGCTCCAACAAGGTCACTGCTGGCCACCTATGGACGCCCATCGTAATGTGTGTGTGCAGGGGTGGGATTCAAAAATGTTAACAACCGGTTCTGTGGGCATGGCTTGGTGGTCATGCGACTGGGCTGACATGGCTTGGTGGTCATGTTATTGACTGGGTGTGGCCAAGTCAATATCCCTCACATCAAGGCACACATCTCCTCGCCTGGCCTCTCATGACTGCGGGGATGCTGCAACAGTCGTAAGTGTGAAAAATGGTCATGAGTCACTTTTTTCAGTGCCATTGTAACTTTGAATGGTCACTCCACACAAGCAAAGTACCAGAAAAGGAAGGGAAAAAAAACTCCAGAGAAGTTCCTGAGACAGGAAGTCTAGTCCTGCCCAAAATGTAATAAGGGTTAACGGAGAGGCAGTTTCTGTAAGCAACACCAGAATGTTTCCTTCCTGCCTTCCTTACAGGATTAGCTCTGTAATTTCTTCTAACAACTGGTTCTCCGAACTGCTTAGAATGTTAACAACCAGTTGTAGCAAATAGGTGTGAACTGGTAGAATCCTGTGTGTGTGTGTGTGTGTGTGATGGGATGCAAACCACACTTCTGCCAAGGGCCTAACAAAGACCTGGCCAGCCAGCTAGCCCACCCCTCTTCTCTGACCATTCCGGACCGGCAGCTGCTGCAATCCACCCAGAACTTGGGGGCAAATCACCTATAGACAGTCCTGCCTGACCCCACCCCACCCCCGCCTCGTGACCTTCCAGGCTTTGGGTTCCTCCGACCCTTTTGTGGATCAGAAGCCCAAAGGCTGCTCCCAGCAGAGGGTAGGCAGCGCTGACAGTCCAGCTGCCCAGAGCCCCGATTCACCCGGCACTCCCGGTAGCCAGCCTGCCAGGAGGCCCCTTCTCTTGGGGCTGGATTCTGGCTTTACTGGGCAGCAAAGTAGCAAGGCCCTGCCCCACCACCCCAGCCGCCACCACCAGGCACAAGGCTCTGAGCAGACTTACGTATTGGCTCGGATCCCTTCCCGGCGACAGGCCAGCCCCTCGGCCACCAGGGACTCGGCAATGTTCTCCCCGGCTGTGTCTGCAATTGAGAGCGCAGCGTTAAGGAGGCGGAGGGGAGCAGGAGGCAGGCCACGCTGGAGGTTCCCACCATTGCCACCAAATCTAGCCCAGCGCCCGTCACCAGGTTTCACAACAGTGGGCGCCAGGCCCAAGGGGAATGGGTGCCCGAGTCCCCTTAGGCCCCGTTTGCTGCAGGGCGGGATGGGCTGCCTTTGCTGGGCCCACTGGAGAGGCCAAAGCCACAGGGCCTTCCGGCCGCCCTCTCAGCCCCTAGTTAGCCTGGCAAGCGGGGCCCCCTCCCCTTCAGCCTGCCCAGCACATCTCAGGCTGACTGCTGTGGGGCTTGGCGTGGCTGCCCCCCAGACGCTCAATGCCCGATGCTTGAAGGATAGACTGCATTGGTTGGCTGATCTAGGACTCTGGGGGATGCGCAGAAGTTAGCCAGACCAGAAATCAAAGCCCATTTTCTCTTTAAAGAGGCATCTGTGCCTCTCGGGACACAAGGAGGGGCCCAGGGTCCTATTCTTGACCTCAGGGCCACCCTAGAGGAGGCTGCCGATATCGTTATAAGGTCTGCCAGGATGCCCAAACCAAATAGGCAAGACGGTGCCCAATGGGCTCCACAAGGAACGGCCCACCCTCCAAGCTGGGCATCCACACAGCAACGGCTCCCCATTTAGTATGGCCAGCGCCTCCTCCTGGCTCATTGGAGCCTCTGGGCCGCCTCCCACAGGGCAGGCTCGGGGGGCCCAACCACGTACCCCTATCTGGACCCTTTAAGCCCCCCCCCCCCCCCCGCAGCTGCCAACTTTTTCTAAGCAGGACAGAGGAGAGCGCAAGTGGCAGGCCCACTCCATGGGGAGAGCGCATTCCTGCCCAGGACAGACACTGGGGCTCGGACCACCGGTTGCCGAGGGGTTCACCCAAGAGGAGCAGCCTGGCCTTAGCCGGCTTTCCCCTGCGCAGGCCGCAACAGCCTCCAGAGCCCGGCTCAGCCCAAGGCAAGGACCAAAGGGAGGCATCAGACCAGGATGGCCCTCGAGCCCCTGCGGGAGGCCAACCTCGTCCCATGGATCCCCAGGGGTCATGCGGGAGAGCCCCCTCCCATAACATGCTAACCACAGACTCAAGAACGGCTGCTCTAGGAGCCCCAGCAAGAAGGCCAGCCCACCCCAAACCTTGGCAAGCACGGAAGGCCCCGGGAGGACCAGCCCAAGTAGAGGAAGCCTCTCACCTTTGCCCAGGTACACCATGCCGTACTCCCGCCGGGGAGAGGTCTTGTAGTCCACGGAGAAGCAAACATCTTTACCAATCAACTTCTTCCGCAGAAACTCACGAGCCGGAAATGCCCAAGGCTGGCAAAGCAAGAGGTTAGCCAGAGTGGCCCAGGAAAAGAAGCAGAAACACGCACGCACATGCACACCCCCAGTGGGCAATCTCCCCCTGCCGGTCCTGGGGCCCCTCCTCCGGCCTCACTGCCTACGGCAATGGCCTCCTCGGGCCTGGCTGGGGGGGGGGGGGGGGGGGGGGGGGGGGGCCCCCCCCCCGGGGGGGGGGGGGGGGGGGAGCCCCCGCTTGGAGCCCGGGGGGCGGGGCACATCGCCAGCACCCACAGGGTTCTTCCGGGCACTTTAAGGGCAGGGGCCTCGGGAGCAGCAGCAGCAGCCACAGGATACTCAGCCGGGTCAGGAGTTGACAACGCTTTTTGAGCCCCGCAGTTCCAAGTGGGGAGAAGCGTCCTTTGGCTCCCAGGACCGATTAGTTGGCCCTGACCGATGGTGACCCAGACTGGAAGCTACCAAGGACTAGCTGGGGGGTGGGGGAGACAGAGGAGCTGAGGCGCTGGCATCGGAAACCCAGGGGAGGGGACCCTACCTCATCAGGAGTGTCCTTGCTATCGGGCTGCCCTGCAGCTGCTCGGCGTGCCAGAGTCCCAGCGCGGATGTTGCTGAGATTGATCTGTCTTTCAGGCGGTGGGCCTCCCCGGGGCTGGCCCCGGACGATGATGGCGCAGCCCGACAGGACCTGGCAGGAAAGGAGGCAGGCAGGCATTAGGAGGGGCAGCCAAGACCCACCGCCCCCCCCCCCATTATGACCAGGACGCCCCCAGGGGACTCTCTCCCACCTCCCACCCAGCCCTCCTGGACAGGAGCAGAAGGGAGCCGCCCACCTTCAGGCAGAGCCATTTGGAGCCCGCCCAGCCCTCCCCCCCTCCCCATATCTTGCAACAGCAGCCCTGGCAGCTGTGCCCCCTGCCGCTCTGCCATGCCCCCGCCCCGCCCCAAGAGCCAGGCTGAAGGCGGCTTCTGTGGTCAGCCGGGCGACCGGCCCCCCTGGCTGAAGGCTGCCCCGGAGACCCGGCTGCGGCAGGAGACCCAGCGCGAGGCAGAGACGCTCCGCGGGGAAGCATTGCCACAGCGGTGGGCGGGGGGGGGGGGGGGAGGCGGGCAGGGGGAGTTCTCCGTGCCCCCCACCCCGCTCTGCCTCCCGCGCAGCCTTTAAGGGGGAAGCCGGAGCGGCCACGCCGGGACCACACCGACCAGCCCCGCCTGCCCGGCGCAGCCCACCGGGAGGAAGAGGAGAAGCGCCCGCCCGGGACCCGGGAAACGCCGCCCCCGCCGCCCTCCCGGTCTCCCCCGGCTGAAGGCGTCGGGCCGGAGTCGGCTGCCCGGCAAGACCTGTGCAGGCTTCCCCCGTTTCCCCCGCTGGCGCTCTGCACGCGCTCAGGAGCCCTTTACCATCTTGACGATGCCGCGCTGGAGGACGGGCGCCTGGGCGGAGCCGGCTGCCGAGGAGGAGGCGGATCCGGCGGAGGAAGCCATGGCGCCGGGGGTCGCGGTGAAGGTCTCCGCGAGAGGAAGCGGCACCGAGGAAGCGGCGGCGGCGTCCGGGGAGCGGAGGGAGGAAAGGGGCGGAGCGGTGGCTGGGTATTTAGCCGGGCCCGCCCCCCGGCGCACGCGCAGCACACCCGGCGGGCCCGCCCCCTCTCGCGGAAAAGCCAATCGGCCGGCGCGGTCCGGCGCCCCACCCCACGGGCGCCGGGCCAACCAATCGGCACCCCGGAAGGCGGCCAGCGAGGGAACGGAGCGTGTTCAAACCGAAGCGTCGCGGCGGTGGAGGCAGGACTTCCGGGTCACTCCGCCAGAAGGACACGTAGGCAGAGAGCGGCACGCGCGGCGGGCCACGTGGGAAGCGCGCGTGCGCCAAGCCCGGCCGGAGGGGCGGGGGAGTCCTGGCGGTGCACGTGGCCGGCGGCTCCTCCTGGCGGAAGAGCGGCGGGTTCGCTCGCTTCCCCTCTGCCCGCCGCCGCGGAAGCGCCACCCTAACCCTCCCACCCCCGGCCTCGTTGGCGGGGGGGGGCGGGCGAACGGGCGCCCCTCCCTCGAGCGCTTGACCTTCCCTGAGGGGAGCCCCCGCACCCGCTTCCCGCACGGCCCCCCCCCAGGCTCCGCGTCGGGGCGGGGGCGGCGTCCCCCCCGCCCCGAAGGGCCCCCCGTTGGCCGGCTGCGTCTCCTGGGCGCCCGTGTTCCCGCGAGCAGGCTCCCATCCCGGCTGCGCCCCGGGAGCGGCGGCGGCGGCGGCGGCGCTGCCTTCGCAGCTGCAAAGGGGGGGGGGGGTTCCCCACACTCTTGTAAGCTTAAAAGGCGAGTTTCTCCCCTGAAGAGGCTCCGCTCGCTCCCTGGCAGCCCCCGGGCCAGAAGAGGCGGGGAGGGGAGCGGCAAGGAGGGCCTCGACCTCGCCGCCTGTTTCCGCCTTGGACCCCGAGAGCCCCGATCGGCTCAGCTGCAGGCTACCCGATGAACCGCCGGGGCCGCCGGTGAAAGAGGCCCGACCCCCCCCCCGGGGACCCAGAAGAAGAGCCTCCCTTGGGGCCCCCCGCCCTTTGCTCTGCCTGGGGCCGGTTGGGGGGGGCACCCCGAGGGGGCTGCTGAATTGGCAGGAGGCTCCCCCTCCCCCTCCTGCTCTCTGTTCCCCCCACCCACCTTTTGGTCCGGCTATCGGTATATCCTGTGTGTTTTCCTTCCCGTTGTTTATTGTTTTACTTGTGTTTTTGTCTCTTAATTGTTGTAAGCCATATAGAGAGATAGGCACAAATAAATTGAACGAATCAACGAACCCCTTCGTTAAAGAGACTTCTCCTGCATAGAAATGCGCTGGCCTCAAAGGCTCTCCTTCCCCAGCTCTTGAGCCACCCATGCAAACGGGGACCAACAGCCACCCCACCCCAACGCAGTCTAGGACCGCAGTGTAGGAGGGTCTCCTGATGGTCTCCTTCCCAGGAGCCCAAGTGACTCCAGCCCAAGTTGACCTGTGGAGTTCTGGGTGCTCTCTGGACTTCAAGGCATTTCCTTACCAGTCTGGGTAATAGCATCAGTGCCACCAGCAGCATCGAGGACACCACAGGAGTCCTGCCCCTCCCTTCAAATGCCTCCAGCCTGCAGAAACTCCTTCGAGGCGCATGGAGTGGGCTTAGCCTGGGCTTTTCACTGGAGCCTGATATTGGCTCCCTGGCTTTCTTGGGGCAAGGTTGGCCCCATTCGATCATGGGGGGTTGGGGGGGGACTGGCTTTCCTATTCGGGGCAACAGAGCAGAGTGTCTGTGCCGATGCTGCCCTCAGGTAACACCTGCCCCAGTTGGGTCGCCAGAAGGCTCAGAGGAGGGGGAGGTCCTGCTGTGGGAGCGGGAGTGTGGCGAGGTTGTCCCCGTGGCAAAATCCGGAAGAGGCAGCCAGAAGGAAGGGTTTGTGCTTCAGTGCTGTGTAAGAGCGCGAAGACGGGTTGGGTCACCAAGGCAGCCTTTCCTAAGGACTTTGTCACATATTGTGGGGGTGGGGGGAGGAGTTGCTGCTTGCTCTGTTTGAATCCCGGTTTGATTTTAAGTCTTCCTCTCCGCTGGACTTTCTGGCATCAGCCCCACAAGGCTTTCGGGAAGCCCCTTTCCTGAAAGCTCCCCAGTCCCAAAGGCCGGTCCGTAATCTACCGCAGTCTCCTGAATGCTCCGGCGGGGGGGGGGGGGGGGGGGGGGGGGGCGGCGGGGGGGGGGGAAAGGCTGCTGGCCAGGGAGCAGGAGGCCGCCTGCTCTGGCCGGGCACGGGAAGGGCAACGAGAGGGAAGTCCTGTCCGTCGCCGCCCGCGCTCCCTGCTGCGGCCTCGGAAGCGACTTGGGGGCCCCCGCGCGCTCCCTCGGCTCTCTTCCTTCGTGCCGAAGCGCCCCTCGGGAACAATCCCGAGCGCCTCCTCCAAACGAGCCTGCTGCCTTCGGGGACTGAGAGAAGGGCGCTGGCCGAGGGCATGGGGAGGAGCCGAAGGGCTGCAGTGCAGCGCGCAGGAGGCTTTGTCCCGACTCGCCTACTTCCTTGGAGCCCAACCGCCTCCGTGGTTGCTGGGATGCGGGATCAAGGCCGGCGCCCAGGCAAGGTCCCGCCGGGGGAGCAGGAGTCCGGCGATGCCAAATCCAAACCCTGGTGGTCCCCAGAACCGCGCGCGAGGCCGGGAAACGTGAGCCGCAGACCGGACAGGCTCTGGCTTCTTGTCCAGTTCAGCGGGTCCCGGGGAGGGAAGCCGGGGAAGCCGGGGGCTCGAACTGCCCTTCCACACATCAATACCCCCTTGCTGGAGGACAAGCTGGAGCGGATTGAAAGGGGGCCGGCTTAGAACCCCCGCCTCCAAGGTTGTGGCTCCTAGGAGGATGAGTAGGGGAGGGTATCGGCCGCTGAAGCTGGAGGGGGAGACTCGTCTGACTGCTGCAGGGAAGAGCAGCAGCCCCTGGGCCAGATCTGCAGACACGGGAAAAGTCTTCCTGCTAGTAAGATCTGTCCAACGACGTATCTTCTCTCCGAGGAGGCGGTGGGTCCTCTGGCCCTGGAGGCTTTTAAGCAGGTTATACAATCCCTCCCCAGGGCGGTGTGACTTTCCTGCATACTGCAAGTTAAGTGAGCTTTGCGGAGATTTCAAGTGCACCGTTGGATGAGGCGAAGGGGGCTGCAGTTGGATGGAAGCGGGGTTTCCTTCTGATTCAGTGTCCCCTGGAAGCCCAAGAGCAGCGGACTCGTGCCGTTCATGCTACCCAGCCAATGGGAAATCTCCACAGAGAGTGGATCACTTGGAGGGTAACCCCCCCCCCCCCCCGCCTCCAGCTCGTTGGCCACCGCGTGTGAAAGAATCCGCCTGCCCCCCCCCCCATCTCCCCTCGGGAGTCCCTCCGCTCCCCAACAGCACCGGCTCCGTTTCCTCTGGAAGACCCCAAGGGCAGAACTGTAGCTGTAAACACAAAGTGCCAAGCAGAAGGGGGGGGGTCTCTTCCTTCCTCAAGCAGAGCGTAGCCCTTGGGTGCCCTGCTCGCTCCCTTCCCAAGAGCCTGGACTCTCACCCGCTTCTCCCTCTTGCTGCACCCAGCCCTCTTCTTTCTTCCTTTCCTTCTTCCTTTCCTTCTTTCTTTCTTTCTTTCTTTCTTTCTTTCTTTCTTTCTTTCTTTCTTTCTTTCTTTCTTTCTTTCTTCCTGCCTTCCTCCCTTCCTGCCTTTCCACTCCCAGACTCCCCCTCACTTCTCTGTTGATTTCCGGAGTCCTGTGCTTGGCTCCTCTCTACCTGCCAGATTCCGCCCGCTTTTCCCTGGCAGGAATCCTCCGTGGGAGCCACCTCTCAGAGTTTGCTCGGAGAGCGCACATCTTTCTCCTGCTCCCGGCTAAAGAGGCTGGCAAAAGGAAAGCTGAGCTGCCCTCAAGTCTGACGCTACAGCCCAACTAGGAAGGGCTGCCTGAGGCGGGGGTGGGGTGGGGTGGGGGGGTCTTCTAGGCATGGGTTCCACTGGATCAGCTTTGCTCAGCGAGAGCGAGAGAGAAGCAGGCAGGCGCCTCCTGTTGTGCGCCCTGGAGGAGCCTGAACGCCCAACCGGGATTTCAGATCCCACCCCGGGAGAGGGGATGCTGCCATCCTCATCTCCGGTTTGGATCTGGCGCAGACTCAGCTCCTCTGAGGGAGGACACGGGGGGGGGGGGGGGGCTAAAGGCTGCAGCAACTTGGTCCTCTGACAGGCGAGGAGGAAGCCGCTCCCGACGGTTGCCAACTACACTGAGCATCCTTGTGCGCACTGGGCTCCCACGTTGTGTAGCTCCTCTGCTGCGCCCCCCTCATTGGCAAAGGAAGGGTGGGAGGCTCCAAAGCTCCAGAGCCATTCGGCCTACAACCTCCCCTTCGCACTCGTGCGGGTTTAAGGCGAGACAGAGACTGGGAGGTGCTGCGACTCTCAGCGGCCATCGGGGATGGCGAGGCGGGAGGGCTCCATGGTTAATATGTAATTGGGGCCAGATGGTCGCCTGGGAGGCAGCCTGTTCGGTGGAGAACCCTGGCGGGAGGGGCGGTTGGGGGGGCAGTAATGAGGGTCAATTGCTGGGCACCTGAGCCGCAGGAGAGACTCCTGGCCCCACTATTTGCTCATCAAATATTTTCTCGGCCAGCTGGGCAGCGAGTTGATCCGTCGGCCAAGCCCGAAGCCATCTGGGCAATCCAATGGGGGCAGGACGCCCCCGCGCCAAATCAAAGTTACCTATGTTTGCACAAAGCAACCGCGGGTAGAGCGCGACAATAAAGGAACCACGTCTTGGCTCTCCTGGGCCACCGCCGCATTGATGTCTCCGGGACGGTGCGGGGCAGATGCGGGTGAGTGTAGGGGGGAGCCCTCCCGCTGGGCCGCCCCAAGGGACAACCGCGAGCGAGCGGCGGGAGGTGGGAAAGGGCCAAAGGGCTGTCATCTGGCTGGCTCTCTGGGTCTTTGGCAGGTAAGGGGAGGCTGGAGGAAGTTCCGTCTCCAGAAGCCAGTGCTCCTGTCCCGCTGAGGCCCTCGGCCCCCGGGGGAAGGGAAGTCGCTGTGGGAGCGCGCTCAAAGGGCCGCGGATAAAGATGCCGGCAGGCCAGGAAGGCGGAGGCGCTGGGGTTGCTGTCCGCACCGCCCTGGTGCTGAAATGCCAACCGCCGCTCGCCCAGCAGAGCGCCTCTGGGTGGCAGCAGGAGAGCAGCCTGGAGGTTGGGCGCAGAGCGGGAGGGAGGGAGCGAGGGGGCGCCTGGGGGCTTGAGGAGGCAGCGGGGGGGGGGGCGCTCCTCTTGCCTTCGTCCAGACTCAGGGAGGGCTCACCTACCGAATTCCCAGGCCCGCATCCTGTGAGGCAGGGAGGCCAAACTTTGCCCAGGACGGTGCCTCTCCCTGTCCCCGTTTCCCCCACGCAGCCTGGTTTCTCCGGGGACTTCAGAGGCTCCCATCCCAACTGCTGCTCTTGGCCTGAAAGGCTTCATCGGCTGCAGAGCAGGAGCTCCTCTGAGAAGGTGAGAATGTCTCCCTTGGCTCCCTGGGAAGAAGCGGGGCAGAAAGCAGCAGTTCAGGTCGGTGCGTACAAGGGGCAGAGATAAAAGTGCACAGCTGGGGAGACAATGGGCGACGGTGGTGCCTGACTGGTATTCAGATGCCACATCAGGAGAAGACAAGAGGGACGTCCGGTTCTTGGCCTCCTCCTCCTCCTCCTCCTCAGACTCCCGGCAGCATTTAGCACTTTGCCCATGGGGACATGGGGGGTGGGGGTGGGGGCTGTTGGTTGCTCAGCTGGAGTGCTGATTGCTCTACCCTTCCTCTTGAAGGCCCAGCACCTTCATGGCTCAGTGGCGCCCCGATGCCGTCCCACCCTGTGGTAAGCAACACTTTTCTGACCAGTTTAAGCCTTTTGCTCTGCAGAAGAGCCAGAGTCTGCCTTGGCCTCTGGTGTGAGCAGTGGGGCTCTTGCTCATTGCAGCCAAGAGGCAGCCCGCGGGGGGCTTTGGGGTGACGCCTGGGACAGTGGGCTTCTCCTATCATTTCTCCACCCAGCAGTGAGTTTACTTCCTGCAGGGAAGATCGAGCAAACGAGGCTCCCTAAGTATCAACTATCGGTGGCGGCAACAGCTGCCCAAGGCCTCTTAGGGCAGAGAAGCGACTGGCCACCACAGATGTGGCTTCAGATTCAGTTGCAGCTTGCCCTGGCAGCTGGGCAGGGGTCCAGTGCTGACCCCAGAGCAGTGTGGCTTCATTCTCCAGGGGAAAGACAAGGAAGCCAGCCTGAACTACAGTTCTTCAGTGGGCACAGGGGAGCGTGGGAGCGGCCTGCGTTTGGCTCTGGGTGATCTCTGGCCCGAGCGGGCTGGCGGCCTGATCTGGCTCTCCTGTTCCTTGCAGAGCTCAGGCGAGTGAACCAGCTGGGGGGATTCTTTGTGGCCGGCTGCCCTCTGCCTGATGCCAAGAGGAAGAAAATTGTGGAACTGGCCCTGTGTGGGCTGCGGGCTGCTGACATCTCACACCAGCTGAAGGTAGCGGCCTGTGAGGGTGGGTGAGGAGGTCTGGGGTCCTCACAGTGGGAGGCAGAGAAGGGGCTGCGGAGAAGAATAGGGCCAGATGGGCAGCCCTGGGGGGAGGGGACCCTCTTCTCTTCTGCCTGGCTTCCCCCCGCCCCCCCCACTCCCCCCCCTCTGACCTCCCCAACATGCTTCCGGGCAAAGGCACAGCCAGGCTGCCCCCTTCTCTTTACGTGATCCAGGTCTCCAGTGGGTGCGTCAGCAAGATTCTCACCCGCTACTACAAGGTGGGCCTTGTCCAGCCAAAGACCAGGGAAGGCAGCCGGCCCCAGATCGCCACCCCTCAGCTGGTAGCTGTGATTGCCCAACTGAAGCAGGAGCGGCCGTCCCTCTTTGCCTGGGAGATCAGGGAAAAGCTGGAGGCAGCAGGCACCTGCGCTGCAAGCGGGATACCCAGTGTGAGTGGGGGAGGGCGCATCGCGGACACTGGACCTCTGTGTGTCTGTGTGGGTGTACACACGCGTGAGCATGCTCACCCACAAGCAAGAGCAGGCACATGCAGTCATGCTTCTATGTTGAGCAAAGAGGGAGGGCCCCCAAATCGGGCTTCACCTTCTCCCACTGACCCTCGGGACCTTCCTCCCTTCCTCCTCCTGCTGAAGCCAAGGCTGCACCTGAGTGGCAGCTCCTTTTGCCAGCACTGGCTGGGTGCCACTTTCGCTTGTCTTGCTCTCCACCTCCTTTCCAGGACTTTCATGGGGCCTGGAACAAGCTGGTTGCTTTTAAGGAAAGGGGGGGTGGGGTGAGAGAGCGATTCTGGACTGGGAATGTCAAGGGCCTGGTAGGCTTGGCCAGGAAGGGAAGGTGCCCACAGGGTGAGGCTCAGCGGCTCTGCCAGTGTCTGCCAGGCTGCCACATTTCCTCAAGAAGGGTCTTTGCCAGGTGTCTGATCCCCGTGAGGCTTCCTGAGCCACAGAGGATTCAGAGAATGGTGGCCGCCAAGGGGTGAGCAGTGAAAATCCTTTAGGGCAGAATTCTCTCACTGGAGACCCAACACGCTTTGTCACCCAGAGAGTTACAAAGACTTCAACGAAAAGCCTCAAGATAGTTGCGACCATTTACAGCCCTTTCCTTCCTTCCCTCCCTCCCTTTCTTTTCTTTTCCCTCCCTCACCCTCCCTCTTTCCTAATCGTTCCCCCATCCCCATTCATTTTCAGATATTCATTGCCTTTAAAATCCACCAATGTACTGGTAGACACACATGCACACACACACATACCCAAACACCCCACACACACAACACACACGCACGCACAAATATTCTCCCACCCTTATTGCTTTTTTCTGGAGAGGCCAAGATTCTGGGAAGGAAACTGGCCTTGGGACACTAGGCGGGATGAGAGTGACGCTACAACCCCCACCCCAGCATTTCCAGCCCCGAGGATCCTCCTTTCGCTCCCCCCCCACCAGCCATCAGAGGGAACAGCCTCGGGGGGGGGCTGCCTTTCCGCCCCTTGGGCTCTGTGCCCAGGCCTTCGGCTAGAGCTGCTGCTCCCCGGAGTGCAGCCCCCTCACTCTGGGGGCAGCCCCTGCCAAACTTTGAGGGGCTCCGGAGTAAATTCCCCCCTTCACAGAATCTGGGCTTGTTACCCTCCCGCTTCCTTCTGCTCCTCCAGATCTCTTCCATCAACCGCATCCTGAGACGCCTGGAAGCCCCAGGTGGGTCCCCCTTCCTGAGGAAGCTCCCACAGCCAGGTAATGGGGGGATGTTTTGGGGAGGAGTCTTCTTTATCCTCCCTGTGCAAAGGAAGCTGTGCCTCCTCCTCCTCCTCCTCCTCCTCCTCCTCCTCCTCCATCACCACCCAAGGGAGACTATCGGGAGTATCAAAGTATCAATTGAGGGGCAGAAGATGGGGGGGGGGGGCGGGTGGCAGTGGGAGGGCTGGAGCGCCCTGCTGTCTGGAGCAGTCCCCGGGTACCTGGCCTTGGCCAGTGGGGGGCGCTGTCTCCCTGTGGGATCTGCTCCACAACCCAACCTAGAGGAGCTTGAGGGACAGGAGCGCTGGGAGGCCTCCAGCCTGGCACAGGAACTGCCCCGCCAGCCCTCCTTGCTCGGTCAAAGGGCCAGGTCTGGCTTTCAGGTCTCTCGAGCCTCTTCTTTGGAGTGGCAAGGAAACGCGCGTCCCATTCATAGCATTCCCACAGTTCTGTCCTGGCTGGTTTATAAATCTGAAGGGGGGTGTGTGACTTGCTCCAGCCCCCTCCCCACCCGGCCACCACCAGTAGCCTCTACCATTAAGCTGGGATCTGACCTGGCCCGGGGGTGGGGGGGGGCATTTGGGTGTGGTTGGGAGCCACTCCGGCAGCCTCTGCTTCCATTTGAGGGAGGGTGAGGGGACGGTGCGTGTTCATTTCTGTCCCCCCCCCCCCGCATGAGTGTTCTTGCTTGGGGAGTCGTAAGGATGGGTCTTTCAGTTCTGCGAACAATTCAGGCATGTTTCCGCTGTGTGATTATGATTCCCTGACTCTCGGTTGTGTTGGGGTCCGATTCCCACTTCCAAGTTACAGGCTGGGCACAAAAGGCCTCCTTCGTTTAGGCAGTCTGAATCTGCGGGGGACGATGAGCTGGAACTGACCTGGATGGAGAGGGCAGCCCCGTTGGCCTTGGAGGAAACGGGGGAAGGTCAGAAGAGTCGGTCCAGGCGAGGCTTTCCTGACTTAGTAAGGCCTGCAGACAGGGAGCGCTCCCACCCCCACCCCCCAACCCCCACCTGAGAGCCAGGAGAGATCAGCAAAGGTTGGGCTGGCTATCCGTAGAGCCTCCTGTGCATTTGCCTGGAGGTGGCTGGCCGCTGTCTTGTGGGGCTTGCCAGTTTGCCTGCTTCGCTGAACTTCCTGCTCTGGTTAAAGTTTGGGCTAATCTGGCTTATTGGACTGCTGGCCCTGGTTTGCTGTTCGGTTAATCTGGTTTACTGGGGCTACTTGCAGGCAGAGGCTTCCGAAGGTGCGTATGAGAGCTTTGCTCCAGGACTTGTAGTGATGGGGGAACGTTTGGGGCCACAGTTGGAGCAATAGAGGGGCGGTTTGAACTACCAGTTGTTTGTGTTATTTGTGTGCCGTGCTCTGGGCCATCACAGAAGGGCTGGAATGGCTGAGTCCTGAAGGTGCCAATCTCCCTTCCAGGCGGCCCCAGTCTGGACGCCCATCCCCCCCCTCCCTCCTGGTTTGGGTGAGCAGCCTGGGGGTCCCGCAGCCACCACTTTCTCTGCTACAGGGCCAGAGAAAGAGTCCTGGCAAGGGGAAGGCAGGTTTACATTGCAAATTCCTGCCCGCGTGGCTTACACGGGTGAGGCGACGCTCTCTTCCCTTCTTGGACTAATCTCACCAGGGATGAGCAAACGCAAACTGTTAGGAAAAGAACTTTTTTTTTAATGTTACACATTCAGAGGCAAATTTTCCATGTTACATTAGACGCTAAAAGGCAAAACTTCTGAGAATCAACAATGAAACAACATCACCACTAAAAAAAAAGATGAAAATTTGCCCCAGACCAGCCACAAGGTAGTACTGACCTGCTATAGATAGAGGGAAAAACACTTTTTAAAGAAATTGGAATGGAATTCAAGTTATTGCCAGACAGTACAAGATTCCAGGGAAGTATTGTAACTTTATGAATACTGAGAAATATATCATAAGACGGCGTTGAGCCGAGCAAAATAGATGAAACCCAGTTTTTCTAGTAACCTGTTTCAGGAAACAATGGCCTGTCTTGGAGACTCCAGGTTTTTCCCCATTTGTACCCCGTTCTTCTCCCAACCTTCTTCCAATTGTGTCTCTGATGTGACAAGATGCTGCAGAGGCGACTTTGCCAATTCTTGAGGAGATCCGCTAATCACCCATCCTTCACAGCCCCCCCCACCCCCCCCCTCCCCCCCCCCCCCCCCCCCCCGTTCTGGCTGTGTCCTCATCCCATGGAACCGTAGGTGCAACCAGGGCCCTGGCCGTGCACTTGAAGTGTTATTGCCTGTGATAAGGCGGAGGGTGCGTTTCCTTGGCTGTAATGACATGCACTGTGTCCCTGCCTTTCCCTCCCTCCCCCGCATAGGTCCCTTCCTGGCAGGAGGAGGGGAGAGGAAGGATCCGGCAGAGGCTCCCACCTCCCCGTCTTCCTTGCAGTCAGCGGGGTTGACTGGGCTGCCCAGAACTCGGAGCAGGACTGTCTTCTCTATGGAGCAGCTGCAGGTCCTGGAGAGCGGTGAGTCAGGAGGGCATCGGAGGAGGGGGATCCGGGGAGGGGGCAAAGGTTTGAGGGGAGCACTTTATAAAACTGCCTTCTTTTGCTTGATTTCTACTGTTGCTGTAGCAGGTAACAAAACACAGTGGATTGAAATAAGGAGATTACTGTGAGTCATTAAAATCATGGCTCCAGGCTAGATTAAATGTCCCGATGCCCTTTGACACCCCCTTCCCCCCAAGAACTGGGCCCTCTCACACCCAGGTGCTTCTGAAGACAGGAAGGAGGGTGTGGCAGGGGTTCTCAACTAGCCTAGTTGAATTTTGGGAAGGGGGGGGAATTGCACTTCGTCATCCGGAAGCATCACTTCGAGGGCCATTTTGGTCCTGTCATCTCGGGAAGAGCCTCACAGACATGTAAGAGAGAGGAAGGAACAAGGATAAGGAGCCGGGGAGCCAGAGGAGGGTACCCTGTTTAGGGGGAAAAGCAGCAACCCAAAGATCATTTAAGGCAGGAGGTCTCCAAGCTTGGCCGCTTTAAGACTCGGGGACTTTGTAGCTGGCTGGCGAAGTCTGGGAGTTGAAGTCCACATGCCTTAAGGCGACCAAGGTTGGAGACCCTGCCTTTAAGGCATGGAAGATACAGAAGGGAGAGAAAGAAGCTTGCAAGTGAGGCCAGTCACGATCACATTTCTGTGGGGCAAAGAGAGGTGTGGCCCCTGCAAATCTCTGGCCTCGGACTTTGCTGCTGCTGGGCAGGAGGGCCCCTGCCTGCTTTGACCTGCTCATTCCCTCTTTCAGCTTTCCAGAGAAGCCAATACCCGGAAGCAGCCGCCCGGGAAGAACTGGCCGGGCAGTCTGGACTGCCTGAAGCCACCCTGAAGGTGAGCAGAGGGAGGCCCCCCCTGCACTGCTGAACTGGACAAGGCTTTTCCAAGCCGGAAGGAGCCCTCACCTGTTCCTCTTCGTCTTTACTTCGATTAGGTTTGGTTCTCTAATCGGAGAGCGAGAGGGCGACGGGAAGCCCTGCGGGCACAGCACGCTGGCTCTGGGCCGGCAACCCCAGGTACTTACCTAGCGTGGTAAGAGAGACAAGTCCCATCAATCCGAGAAAGAGGCTGATGCAGGTTCCCTACCCGTTGGCAAGCGAAGCTGGCACCTGGACCGAGGACATGCCAGTTGCCCACTCAGCTATTGGGAGCCTTAATGCCCACCCCAGGCTGCTGCCACTATCTGAGTCAACGTGCAGCCTTGGAGGGCAGTGGGTGGGAGGCGGCTGCCGCTTTTCTCTTTGCCCCATCACAGCCCTCAGTGGGACAGCTCACCTCTTGTCTCTTCCCAGGGGCTGCGTGTGAATGGCGGCTGCCCATCAGGGCACCAAGTCTGCAGCCTCCCTCCGTGGCCAGGTAGGTGGGCACCGGCCACGCCTGCCCCTGCTTCCCCTGCTGGAGATTGCTGACCCTAACGGGGCTGCCCTGGCACCCTCCAACCTATGGAGATGGGCAAAAGCCTCTGACGCCACCGGACTGGCCACCTTTCCCTGGCTCCCCCCCCCCAAAAAAAAAAAGAAAGCCGGTGTGAGGGGTTCGGCCCAGGGAGGGAGGAGCCGGGTCTCTGTTGCGTGCCGAGCAACAGAAAGGCCGGCCTTCTCCCAGGTTGGGAGTTGAGGCGGCGCAGCGGAGAGATGCCTGAGGAAGCTTCGGGGAAGCGAGGGGCGCTTCAGAAGCGGGAGAGCATTTCTACGCCCACAGCGGGCGGGGGTGCCCGGCTTCCACCGTCTGCCAGCCGGGATGAAGCGGCCGATCAGCGGCGGTGCGCTCCAGCAGGGGGAAGGCCAGCGCCACAGCCGCAGCCTCCCAGCACCCGCCTGAGCTCCGGCTCTCCGTCCGCTGCAAGGAACCAGCCGCCGCCGCCGCCCGAGCAGGGAGACCCGCTGCGGCCCCGGGGACTGAGGCGCAAAGCAGCCTCGCCGCCCGAGGGCAGAGCTCCACAGCGGCCCTTCCGAAGGCAGCCGCCGCCACCGCCGCCCCTCCCGGAACCAGCTTCGGCCCAACTCCGCGGGGAGCCTCCGGGCCTCCTGGACTGCCTGCCAAGTCCCGCCTTCCTAGGCAGCGCGCAGCCGCTCCCGGCTCCCAGGAAAGCGCCCCGCCCGCGGGACCCCCGCTTCTCCCGGCTGGGCCGCCTGAAGGGCGCGGGGAGGGGGGGACGGGGACGTCAGCCGCTGGGCTCGGTCCCTTGCAAAGGCGGCCAGGAGCGCGTCCCGGCCCCTCGCAGCGGGCGCGCATCGAATCGAAAGGGAGACCGCCTGAGCTGCGGCCTTGAAGCTCGGGGTTCTTTCTTGGCTCCAGAAGGAATCAGCCAAGGTGGCGGTTTGCCTGTTTCTGCCTCCCGATGGGAGAACCGAAGAATTCCCTTCCCGGTCTGGGGGCAGCAGGGAAACCAAATCCACCCCAGTGACAAAAGGCGGCCACAATTTTGAACTTGCAGGAAAGTCAAGCTGTAGGGGAAAACTACTTGTGAATAAAAGGTTATCTGGGTTGCTGTGCGCATAAGCGCACCAACCTGCCTATTGTTTCTTTTCCATATTTTTTTATTTTTCTTATATGTATCCATGTATTCATCACTACTGTATGTTCTTACTTATACCTATTATCTTGTAAGCAATTGACAAATTTAAAAAAAGGTGTTTTCTGCTTCCTGTCACTGAACTGTGATTAACAGAACAGCTTATGTAGTACAGAAAAAGCCGTTTCGTCACCGGAAGGCGCCAGAATTAGCAAGAATGGAGACTTTAAGAAAGGTGCCCGACCAATTCAAGCACGAAGTCAGTTTAGGCCCAACTAAAAGCCCGGCTGATGGGATTGTTTGCGAAGGAGGACCAAGGGGTCGGGGGAAATGAGGAAAAGAAGGGAAGAAAGCAGGACTAGTGGAAGAGAAGTTCACCAGGAGGCCCATCCAAAGGAGTCCCAGTGGGTGGATGGGGCAGAGCAAGAAGCGGCTGCTGCATGGAAGAGGCGGGGAAAGAGGTTGGAGGCGCCGGAGGAGGAGGAGAGAAAAGCGGGGAAATGACAGCAGCAGCAGGATGGAAACGGAGGCTGGAGAAGATCAGATCCCGCCAAAGAGAAAAACACGAGCGAAGGGCTGGGGAGGGGAATAACTAAGGTGGACAACTGCCCTTAATCCCCTCCGCGTGGAAAAAGGGGGGAGAACGTTTGCCCCGTCCTTTCCAATAACGTTTGTAGCCCTCGACCCGCCTTCCGAGGCCAGGAGGGAGGCCCAGCGGCTTCCTGGGTGCCCTTCTGCCCCGAGCCCTGGGGGAGGCAAACCCTAGGCCTCTGGGCAGAAGACAAGGGACACCGCGCATGCGTGCGCACACACACACACACGGGTCTTTCCAGGGCCCAAATGGATTCTTCCTTTCCTCCTCTGGACAGGCAGCGCCCAAAAGCTCTTGCTGGGGCCGAGAGGCAGCCTGGCGGTGGGCGGCCTGGGGAGACGGGCAGGGAGGCCCATCCTCAGGGCCTCTCGGAGTGGCCCTGGGTCCCAGGCAGAGCAAGAAGCCTGGCCTGGATTCATTCATGGCTCCCCCACCTCCCTCCGGCCATTTGAACCCAGAGCAGAGACCTCTGCCCCACTTCCCAAAGCCAGGAGGCCGAGGAGAAAATGCAACGGGGGCCCAAACGGGGTGAAGCCACTTCATTGGTGCAAAGAGCTCCCAAGGGGCCCTCCCCACGGGATTTCGCAGGCGAGGGGAGGGCCCCCTCCCCTTTGGCTCACGCGGACAGCAACAAGCTCTTCCTCAGCCACCGGGCAGCCTCCCCTGAAGCATCGGGACAAGCGAGGGTGGAGGGCCCTGCAGGGCGTGTCCAGACAGACAGCCACTCAGCCAGGGCCCCTCTTTCCGACAAGGCCTGCAGACAAGGAGGGAGCATTAGCCAACCCCACTTGTCAGACCCAAGTGGGACCCACGGGGCGGGGGGGGGCGGGAAGAGGGCAGGGTCTGAGAGCCCCCATCCTCCCAGGACCGTCCCCGGCCGCCCTTACCGTTCCGAGGCTAGAACTCCCAAAGGCAGTCTCGGGCGATCTCTTCGCTGTCAGCCACCAGGCAGCCCTCCCGGTCTCCACGCACATAGTAGCCATTGGGGGCTACAATGGCCAGCAGGTTCTTCCCCTGGATCTCCAGGTAGAAGTTCAAGGCAAACTTCCCCCAGGGGCTGAAGGTCCTTTCTGGGGTCAGGGACCAAAAGCTCTTTCCACGGCCTGTGGGAGGGAGGGAGGGAGGGGAGGGAGGGAGGGGAAGGGCTAGTCCCCGCCTCTCCCATCCGCAGCCCTCCAGGTGGGGGAGGGAAGGGCGACTGTATTTCGGGGGCGTTTGTGCTGACAGTGGTCCCAAATGGGCGGTGTCTGTGCAGATGGGGTCGCCTGGGGAGCCCCTCCTGGCCTGGCCCCCCACCCCCAGGGTCTGCTGCTTACTTTGGAGGTGGTAGACGCCGTGCTTGCAAGGCAGGATCTCCACAGGCTCCGGCTCCAGGAGGTTGCCCTGCAGGGTCTCTCGGCAGGGGGAGCTGCCCACGTAGCCATAGTGCCCACGCAGCACCAGGAAGGAGCGGTTGGCAAAGCGCAGCACAAACTCCTCGTGGGGCCCTGCGGCAGAAAAGAACTGCGGAGGCTCCGTCTGGCCCGGGGTTGGGGGGGGGAGGGGAAAGGGGGGGCTTGGCACAGAGCCCCGGGGGAGGGAGGGCACCTGGACGCTCCCGTCAGCTCGGCCACGGTTGGGGCCACAGGTGGGCAACACCCCTTCCCTGTTCCCTTCGCAGCATCCCCCTCCTCTCGGGGGGTGCTTTCAAAAAGAGATCAATGAAACAAGCAATCAGGCAGTGAGGCGGGTGGCGTATCCATTTAATAACGTCGTAAAAAAACCCCGTGCTGATCTTTGAGTCTGCTATACAGACTTCCAAGTTAGAGATACATTTCTTAATATATACTTGAATTTTTAACACGGATAGTCCTTGATCTACCACAACTGAGCCCAAATTATCATTGTTGAGACAGTCGTTCAGTGAGTTTTGCCCCACTTTATGACCTTTTTCATCACAATTGTGAAGTGAATCGTTGCCGTTGTCCTGCTAGTAACCTGATTGTTAAGTGAATCTGGTTTCCCCATGGACTTTGCTTGCTGGGAGGTCGCCAAAGGGGGTCAGGTGACCCTGGGAAGACCACGACCGTCATCAGCCCAAGTCAGTTGCCAAGATGCCCATCAAGAGATTCCAGTTCAGCGGCTAGAGGGCTGTGCAGGGAGCCAGAACACCCAGCGGTGGTTGATTGATGGCTCCGGTGTGAGCTGATCTGTGGTGTGATTGGCTGCTGTGGGGAGGGAGGGGGCGGTTCCCTGTTTTCCCGCCTTTTTCTCCAGTGTGCCGCCTATCTGCGCTCGGGGATTTGCCACAGGCGGCTGCTCTTCGCCCGACTCGCCTCTGCTGCACGAAGGGGGATTGGATTGGATGGACAGAGAGATCGATCGATCGATCGATCGGCAGATACACACACACACCGCAGCAAAAAAGGCACCGGGTCTGTCGGAGGCCTTCAGGGACTCCTCCTTCTGCGGCCGGCATGGCTTTCCTGAGGCCCCTGCAGCCTTCAGGATCTATCCGGAGCTTTGTTCTCAGCTCCAGAGGCCTTTGGGAGAGCCTGGCCAGCCTTGCCGGCTGCAGAAGAAATGGGCCGGCCAGGCAGGTGTCGGGGTGTGCGAGGCCTGCCTACACCTGTCCAAAGGGAAGCAGTAGGGCAGCTCCACGCACCCAAACCCCCGCACCCCCCCCCCAGCTTAGTTTCTACCCGTCCACTCTGGAGTGGGCAGGATCTGAATTAGGGCTTATGTTGGGTTCATGTGTAAACATCAAGCTAGGATTTACTTTCAGGGTAGGACATATTTTCAGGGAAACAGCGTAGATATAGACAGACAGACAGACAGACAGACATGGATGAATACATAAATAGATGTAAAATCTATTTATGTAAAGCTAGAAGTTCCCATCAGTGTCTCTGACTTCATTTGGAGGCCTGCTGTGCAATTCCTTGGCCTGTCTGAATTTTGATCCCGTGACCCCAGGGATGCAGCAACAGTTGTGAAGGGTGAAAAACAGTCGTCACAAGTCTCTCTTTTCGGTGATGTCGGTAACTTTGAACTTTGAACACTGAGTGCATTAGAGGCTGGGCCGTTGCTGAAGGCACCTGGCAAGCAGAGACCCCTGAAATGGAGGAGGGTGCTGGGAGTGGGGACGGGCGGCCTTGCCCTCACTGCTGCCGGGGCCTTGGCGGCCCACCAAGGCAGCCCTCCCCTCATAATGGAGGTTGGCGGGGATTCCTCTCCTTGCACCGCCCCCACCCCGCTTAGAGGCCCAGCCACCGTCTTTCAACTGAATCCCACCGTGGTTAGGCCAGGCAGCGCCCTGCCAGCTCCCCACAACTGGTCAGTGGAGAAGCTGGAGGGACACGGGGGGCACGAGGGATGCGGAGGGCGAGAGGGGTGGAATCGGCTGTGCAAGGAGGTTGAGGAGGGTGGGCAAGGGAGCGCCAAGGGGCTGAGGGAGGCGGGTACAAGGGAGTATGGGTGGCACGGCTGCTGGAACAGAGGGAGTTCGGAGGACAGGGCAGGAAGGAAGGTCTTCCCAGGCCAAATTCTGCTCCCCCTCCCCTCCAAGGGACACAGGAACGGCTGGCAAAGGTGTGCAGGCCTGGGCTTCCTGCAAGGCACCGGTCCTCCTTACCTGGGTGTGTGGCTCGAGCTACCAGCAGCCCCACTGGCAGGGTTCCCAGGTAGCGGCCCCTGGGAGCTCTCAGGAAGACCTTCCCGTAATGCCAGAGGACCTGGAACCTGGTCTCTGCCTCCTTGGCCGCCCCGTTGGCCAGCACGCTCTGGAAGGGTCTCTGGGGAAGAGAAATGCCACGGTCGGTGGGGGGGGGGGGCATGCTTTCTGGAAGCTTCCTAGGAGCCCTCCCCCACTGGAGGGAAGCGGGCAGGATCTGCTCTCCCTCGAAGGGTGAGCAGAGGGGGGTGAGGGCAGAAATTAGATCCCACCCACCCCCAGCCCTGCCCCCAGGGCCATCAAGGGATGCCCCTTCCTAGCTAGTAGGGAAATCAAGGGAGAGGGCAAAGCCTGGCCAAAGGTGGCTTCTTCACAGACGTGCTGAGCGGCGGACAGGAGCCACACCCTGGGAGCCACGCAGGCTCTCCCAAAACTGGGCTCAAAGGCCAGGAATGGCCCTTCCCGCCTCCCGCTAAGGAGGGGCCGGAAGCAGCCCGGATGGTCATCGGGTTGCCTTGCTCAGTGTCAAGCAGCTCACGCAGGGCCATCCATCTCTAGTCAAGCTAGGGAGGCCCCTCCACCCTAGGCAGGCTATCTCCGCTGCTCCGCTCTTCGTTCCCAGCCCACCCACCCCCACCCCACCCCGAGACTCAGACGGACTCCCTGGGGCTCCAGCTCGCCCCCTTGAGCCTGCCCTGCCTCAGCTCCAAAGGGCCCCTGCCGGCCCGGCTTGCTCGTGCCTGGTGGGTGGCTGCCAGGCCGGTCTCCGTCCCCGGCCCAGAGCCCAGTGCTGGATCTCTCCGCACAGCTCCCTCCCCAGGGGCTTCATCCTGCCCCCTCCCCCCCACTTGCTGCGGGGATGGGGCAGCGGCAGCAGGGGGACTGACCTGAGCCAGGTACTTGTGATGGACACCTTTTATCTGCACCGTTTGGCTGTGGGAGTCCATTTCAAAGAGGAACGTGGACATTGGGCTCAGCTTCTTAGGACCAGCGTAAACTTCGGAGTCTGAGGACAGCGAGAGAGAATCGAGAGGGGAAGGAGTTTTGCCACTTGGCTCCTCAGTTTGTGCCAAAAGTAGCTGAAAGCCTCTGCAAACCCTTCGAACCCTCCCTCCCAGAAAAAACCCTGTGATCCGTTAACAGAATGCAGACTTCAGAGTAGCTTTCTTTATTCGTTTCTTTATTAAATTTCCATGCCGCCCACTTCACTAACACAGCAATATAATAAAAAGTTAAAAGAGTTATTTCAAGAGACGCCACAGGGTGGCAGGAGAGCCCTCCTCCTGTCCTCACCTGAACTCTGAAGTGGCTCAGGTGTGCAGAGACCTGACCAGGCAAGGGTGGGACAAGTCCTGGGCTGGAAAAACAGGGATTTACTTGCCAGAAATGATGCTGATGAATCGGTTGGCTCTCGTTCCCAGGCTGACCCACGGGGGGCACCGCTGGATGACAAACCACTCCTCGTTCTCCTCTGGGTGGTCCCCAAGGCAGAGGAGCCCCCGGCTGCCCTGCGGGTATAAGACGTGCCCGTCCCTGTCCGTGAGGAAGGCCAGGCAGCCGGGCTTCAGGTTCAGGTGAAAGGCCGTCTCCGCGGAGGGCATCGCGGCCAGCTTCTCTGCTCTGGAGACAAACTGGTGGGTGGAGGTCTCCAAGTGGCAGGCCCCCTTCCTGAACCGCAGGAGGAAGCCGCATTCCTCCAGGTAGGGCACGGGAGCATCCACCCAGACCCGATTCAGTTCCGGGTCGGTCCGGGCGTAGAGCTGGCTGCTGGGGTTGAAGAGGACCACGTGCACATGCTCGGCCAGCTGGGGCATCCACAGGTGGTGAGCGGTCAGGCCTCGGGCCACGCAGAACACGTCCTCCCCATCAGACTCCAGGAACTTCTGGCTCTCCAGCTGCTGGAGGGTCCAGGCCCCACTCGGATGGACCTCCAGCAGAAACCGGCTCCGCTTCTCGGCCCCCGGCCGTCCACAACGCACCGTGCCATCTGCTTCCACCAGGAGGTGCTGCCCTTGATGCCCAACCAGGGCCACCACGTCCCGCTTCCCCACTTGCTCTGTGGTCACCCTCAGCTTCCAGGTCTGGGAGAGCAAAAGTGGCCAGTCACCGTCCCGGCTGAGCAGCCGGGCAAAGCCCCACCGCCCTGGTGGCCCCGCTCTGGTCGGTCTAGTGTTGAAGGGGAGGGTGAGGGACAGCTGGCCAGAGGAGCCTGCCCAGAGCAGACGCTCCCAGCCGCCCCCGGCCGAGAGGAGAGCCAGGCCTTTCCCAGCCTGGCTTTGGGCTCCCATCCAAGGCTGCAGCTCTTCCTTCTTACCTGCAGCCAAACTGGCTCCTCCCCCCAACCAGGTCAGCCTGGACGCCCCAGGGAACCCCAAAGGGGGGGGGGTCCCCTTCCCTGCAGCTTCCCAAGGATGCTGGCCTCACACTGGTGCTTGTGTGGGACTCTCCCAGCTCTATGCCCTCAAGGTGGCCCAGGAGCCTCAAGCTCTCCTGAGGGCCCTCTCTGCCTCTTCCGAGGTCTGCCAGCAGCAACCCTCCCCCTGCCCTGATGGGAGGCTGCGGGAGGGAGGGGCAGACTTCAAGGCGCCCAGGGGTGGTTCCCAAGGAACGGAGAGCATTCTCCCAACCCAAAAGAATAAAATTCAACAAACGAAGGAGCTCAGCCCCTCCCACTGCGCCCAGAGCCAGCCACCGGTCCCCACTCCACACCTGTTTCTTTCCCAGCGAGCTCCCCAAGACACTGACACCATCTCCATAGCACTCGCAGGTGAGATAGCCCCCCGTCCAGTTGACAAGCCCAATCTGCATGAGGGAGAGCAGAGCAGGAATGGCAGATTCCCCCGCCCCCGCCCTGGGGTCCCGTTTGGTCCAGCCTCTGGCGCCTGGCCCAGGCAAGCTCTCCAGGTGGCACTGGGGAGGCCTCCGCCCAGTGGGCGCTTCCCAGCGTTCCAGGGCTAGAAGCCCCGGGCAGCTCTGCCCTTTGTGACCCCCTGGTTACCTCACAATGCGGGCACTGAAGAAGTGCCTGGCTTTCCACTGCCCTCCGGACTCCCAAACGGGGTGCCCTCCCTCCCTCCCCGTCCCCAGAAGCAGAACCGCCAGGCCCATTAGCTGCTTGCTTGCTTGCCCCCTCTTGGGGGGCTGCAGCCAGGGCAACGTGGCAGGGCCCCCTCATTCGGGGATTCTACCCCGGCTCTGTCAGGGGGCCCATCAGCCCCCTGGGATGGAACTGCACCCAGGGATCCTCCGTGCCTGCAGAGACCAGGGCCCACTTCACTGGGAGCTCAAAAATGGGTGGAACCAGCGCCTGGGGGGGGGGCGGCGGGGGGGGGGGGGCTTCTGGGGAGACCCGATTCCTCCCGGGAAGGCACCCTTCTTCCGCAGCGCTTCAGGGCCTTGGAGATGGCAACGGGGCCTGGGCAGCTCCTTCGTCTTCTTCTTCCTCCCTGGGCAGCCTTCGTCGGTATTCCTGGCTTCTTCTCCTCAGGGTCGCTGCTGCCCCGGCCCATCACGGTCCTTCCTGGGTCTCCAGCCCAGGAGATGGGGGACGTGGCCGACGCCTCTTCCCCTCGAGGCTCCGCGAGGCGGCCAAGGACTCTGCGGGCTCCCTCGGCGGCTGCCCCATTTCCACTTCGGGGCCTCCCGAGGGCCCCGCGCTTACTTCCCGCCTGCTGCTGCGGCCGCCCGGGGCAGCCGCCGACCGACCGAGCCTGCCGGAGGCGCCGTCGCAGCCTCGGAGTCCTCGCCCAGGCTCCCGCGCCTCCTCCTTCCCGCCGGGCCCTCCCGGACACGGCGCCGGAGGGAGACGCATAGCGGCCAGCGGCGCCGGGCGGCTCTTCTGCAGCTGCGTCCCGTGGCGCTCATGGGACGCTCGGGGCCTCCTCGACCGCTTCTCCCACTCTCGCCGCGCCCTCCCGCTTAGGGCAGCGGCGCCGCGGCCGAAGGGAGCCGGGGGCAGCGGGGGGGCGGGGCGAGGGGCGGCGCCCGGGCCCGGAGACGTCGCAGCGCCGCCCCGTCCGCTCCCGGCGCCCCCCGC
>NW_020769496.1:462025-517440 GCF_900518735.1 Pseudonaja textilis
CCCGCCCGCCCGCGGGCGAGAATGACCGCCTCTCCTTCCCCCCCAGGCCGCCCAAGCTGACGAGCACCTGCGGATGGGAGAGCAGCACGTGGCCGCCCTGGAGGCCCGGATCTCCGAGATGTCGGAGCTGCTGGGTGCCTACGAGAAGGCCAGGCAGAAGGACCAGGCTGCCCTCCAGAAGCTGAAGGACCGCCTCCTCCAGCTGGACCTCGAGAACAAGACCCTGGCCGTAGCCGCCTCTGGCCACGCCACGGTGGGCCTTGCCCTGGAGGACGGCCGCCTGGACGCCAATGTGCTGAGAGACCAGGTGGAGAAGCTGACAGAGCTGGCACTAGTGGCTGCCGAGCACGCGCCACCTCTCGTGGGGGACGGCGAGGCTGTCTGCCCGGCTGAGCCCGCTAAGGACGCGGAGTCTGGGGACGGCGAGAAGGCCACCCTGGCCTGTTATCAACAGGAGCTCAAGCAGCTGAAGGAGGAGTTTGAGAGGTACAAGGCGAGGGCGCAGGTGGTCTTGAAAAACAAATCGGCCAAAGATGGGAACCTGGCCAGAGAACTGGAGGAGAGCCAGGAGCAGCTGCTGGAGCTGAAGGAGAAATACGTTTCCCTTCGGCTGTCCTGCGAGGAGGAGGCCAAGCAGCACCAGGAGCAGCTGGAGGCCAAGAGGCGAGAGGCAGCTCTCCTCCAGCAGCTTCACCGCCAGGAGTTGGAGCGGTGCCTGTCGGAGGGCCGGGAGAAGGCCCTGCGGCTGGAGGAGGAGATGCACAAGCAGCGGGACCGGGCCCTGGCTGTCCTGATGGAAAAGGACCAGGAGCTGCAGCAACTGAGGGCCTTGTCTGTGCCCTTCGGGGTGCAGGCTCCCAAAACGGCCACGGGGCCGGGCAGTGGTGGCAGCGGCAGCGCCCACAGCGACAGTGGGGTGGGTGACGATGCCCTGGAGCACCTGGCCCTGCCCCTCCCTGCCCCCAGCGAGCCCACCTTCCTGCTGTACACAGAGCAGCTGGCTCGGAAGGAGGTGGAGATCTTGGCCCTGAAGAAGCAGAAGCACCAGCTGGAGGTGGAGGCTCGCCAGTTGCAGGAGAAGCTGCTGGAAGAAGGAGAGAAGCACCGAGAGGAGTTGTCTCTGCTCCAGGGCCACCTTCAAAAGACCTCCAGGGACCGGAGCAGAGAGGGAGCCAACCTGGAATACCTCAAGAACGTTTTCTACAGGTTCCTGACTTTGACAGATTTGCTGGCACGCCAGCAAACCCTGACGGCCATATTGACTATTTTGCATTTTAGCCCAGAAGAGAGACAGGCTGTTCTGAGCCATGTGGGCGCAAGCAGCGGCTGGTGGCTTTCAGGGCAGAGATGAACCGCACACACCCCCTGCTTGCTGGGGGTGGGGAGTTCCTACTGAGGCTGGCTTCCCTATTCCGGCCTCAAAGCAAGCCGTAGCCATTCTCAGCCCTTGACTGGGGAGGCCACAGGACCAGCCAAGACGCCAGCCTGAGTGACTCCATGCCTCCCTGGGGCTGCAGGGATTCCATTTGGGGTCTTTGTTCTTTTTAAAGGGCTCCATTCGGGAGTCCAGCCAGTGTTTGTCCCAATACTTGTGCCAAATGTGGACCGGCAGCCGGCGGTTGAGGCCAGCCAATAAAGCATCAGCCACTGAAGCCTCTCCTGTGAGCGCCTGGGCTGGAGCCAGAGCCCACCTTTGGGCGGAGCCTTGGGGGGGGCGTTCCTCCAGCACTGCCGTCGCCCTCGGGCCATGGAGATGCAGCGGTCCGGGGTGGGGGGGCGGGGCTGGGCCAGAAAGGGCTAAGATTTCCCCCTCCCGATCTTGGCGCACCCTTCTTGGCGCCCTCTCCCAGCCAAGGGCCCCGGTTCACTCCTCTCCCTTCAGTCAACATGGCCTCTCATCTGACAAGGGCGACTCTAGGTGGCCCTACAGGGGTGGGGGAAACAGGGCAGGGGACCTTCCTGACTCCCTTCACAGCTCAGAAAAGAGCAGCTGGGGTTTGTGGCTTGTCTTCCCTCCAGAGTCCTCGGGCAGTTTCAGTTTGCCTGCTGGGTCTAAAACGCACTTCAGTGTCGCATGTGAAAGGATGGAGCGCTACCGGCCACCTCGCAGCAGTTTTTGGCATGGGAACTTGGCGTCATCTTAGCCTCTTGGAAATTAGGCCATTTAGAGTATTAGCCCTTAGATTTACATACCGCTTCTCAGTGCTCCATAGCCCTCCCTGAGCAGGTTAGAGAGTCCGCCTCTTGCCCCCAACAATCTGGCTCCTCATTTTACCAACCTTGGAAGGCTGAGTCAACCTTGAGCTGGTGAGGACTGAACTGCTGGCAGTTGGCAGAGTCAGCCTGCAATCCTGCATTCTAACCGCTGTGCCATGACGGCTAAAATGTGTGATTCCTTGGGGCAGGGCTTATGTAAAGATAGTTATATTTTGTCCAGATGGGGTTAGGATTGCATGTCTTGCGTGCTTGGGTACGCAGACATGAAACGGTTTTCTGAAAAGGAACTCGGTGCAGGTTAGAGAAGCTGTGAGGTCAGAAGAGAGTCAGGCGCTCTCGTTGCTGGGAATCTTGACCAAGAACTGAATAGCTCGTGTTGTGAGCGACTCTCTCCCTGTGTTTCCGTCTTGGAAGCACCCTCACTGGGGTGCATCACCCATCGCATACCTTCAGGGTAAACCTTTGCAGAGGAGCTGCTATGGTCTGCCCCCTCCCTTTCAAAGGCCAACCAGCTGGCGGCTGTTAGGGTACCTGAGCAGGTCAATCCTGAAGGTGCTGCCTGGCCTCTTGGCCAGCGCTTGTCCACTCCTGTGGCAGCAGAGAACCGTGGGCTACAGTTGCCGTTTTGTGCTCCTTTCACATTTGGGCTCCCGGTGCAGAAGGCTTAGCCCTCCGTCCTTCTGCCTGCCTCTCTGGGGAGGTGAGGCAGAGGCCCCGGGTGAGAGGCCCAGAGCAGCTGCAGCTTATTGGGTTCCTTAGAGTTCTGCCATCTGGACAGCCAGAATAGGGCACGTGTCCAGGCCTGCGGAGCGTGTTTTTTCCTTCTTTCCGCCCCAGCGGTTTTGGAAAGAAACTGGAAACAGGCTTGGATTTCTCCCTGTCCAGCCATGCCAAAGGAGAATGGAAAGGGACTGGGCCTGCAGCGAGGGAGAAGCTTCGGGGAGGAGTTGGAAAATCAGTTGCAGGCTGTGGAAGGAGAACAGAAGCGAGCCCCCAGGGCAGCCCCGTGGGCTCGGCAGCCGCCTGGAAGGTCTTTGACCCCTCTATTTTAGGGCCCATCCGGTGACCTCCAGTGGAGCTCAGAGGAGGGGGGGAACCATCCAGAATCCCAGCTCTGCCTGCTCTCCCTGCCTGCAATCCCCACACCTCCCCCGGGGAGCAGATTGGGCAGCCGTTCCCAATGCTGCAGGCTGCCCTGTTCTCATCCCTCCCCATCCTCCCCCAGTGGAGCTGCTGCTAACCCAGGACTGCCGCTCTGCTGGTCGGCCTGTCTGGAGGGAGCTTGCCACAGGCGGCCTAGTGCTTTAGAGGCGGAGAGGGGTGACTTGGGGAAGGGGCCTCCTGGCTCCTTGAGGGAGGAGGAGGGCGGGGGGTTGGGCTGAGGCTAACTCTGCCCCGACCATCTTCGCTTCACGGATCTCCGGCTCCTGAGTGGCAGGGACCCTTCTGGTTGGCTCAGTTCATGTGAAGTATTTTCCTTAAGTCGAAATGCCTAGCATGAACGGTCCTGTGAGAGACTGGACGGCTGGCAGGCTGCCCCAAGCCCACCTGTGGCTGAAATTAAGAAGCCACCCACTGAGAGGTTGGCAGGCTCCCCTTTCGCCCATGGTGCTCAGTGGCCAAATGTGGGCACCGTCTCGCTCTCCCCCTCCTCCCCTTGGGCGGCTTTTTAACCGAGGGACAGCTGAGCCCTGAGGGTGGGCTGAGCTGCAGCCTGGGTCCCGACGGTCACTTGCCAGGCAGGTTCTCCTTCATGGGGCCAAGCCCTGCCCAGGAGGCTGTGCAGCAGAGGTCTGGCCAGGGGAGGTTGAGGAGCCAGGGGTTCAGCGGGGCAAGGGAGCCGGAGGCTGCCCCCTCCCACAGGGAAGACCTGGGAAGGGTGCCCCTCCCCTTGCGTTGGCTCAGGGCTGTAGCCAGGTGAAGCCTCAGGCAAGGGGAGTGGCCTCAGAGGCCCTTGGGGCAGCCTCCAGCCGGGTCCCCTTGCGCAAAACAGCTCAGCTGAGAGGGCGGGCCCAAGGGGACGGGGCGAGGTCAGTAGCCGAAGCGGCAGCAACAGCAGCCGTCCCCATGGCTGAGGAAAGCAAGTGGGGATCGCCCCTGCCAGCCGACAAGGTACACCCTCCGGGACTTGAGCCCGTTCCTAGGGAGAGGCAGTGGTTTGGGGGAGGGCAGAGATCACCTAGTTTGCCAAACCTGGATGGGGCTGGCCTGGCAAAAGGTAAGAGTTTGGTGCCGGGCTAGGCTCCCTCCCTCCGTGTCTGGCCTTGCGCAGCAGTCCCTGGGAACGCAGAGGCTGCACTGTAGGTGGTGTGGAGGCCACCAAGTGGACTGTTCCCAAAATGGCTGCCAATTCCAGGTACCCAGCCCAGCTTGGAGACTGGTGGGACCTCCCAGTCCAGCCCTAAGAACGGGGGATCTGCGCATGTAGGATGTCTGGGGTACAGGTTACTCAATGCCCCCCCCCCCCCGGAGTTGAATGGGGAGCCAGGCTGGCCTAGGCAGGGTGAGCCAGGGCACCCGTCACCTCACTGTGGGCAGGCGGAACTCCTCCCTTCCATTCACGTAGCCAGGTTTCTCGGGCCAGGTGGCTGCAAGTCCTGGGCACTCGCCCTGCAGTTCCCTCCCTTTGGCTGCCAAGGTCAGCCAGGAGCCCACACCTGCCCTGGCACTGCACGGGGGGTGGGCGAGGCAGTTCTTCCAGGCCCACTGCTGGCTTTCCAGGGCAGCCGGCTGGCCGCCTTGCTGGTTCGCTGTGCTCGGGAGCCACGTCTCCAAAGCTGCCACTGCCGGCCGTGCCCTGAACTCCAGCCCCTCCAAAAGAACCCAGGACAATAAGAGCCAGGCAGCCGTGGGCCTCAGCCTCGGAAACAAGAGGGGCTTTATTGCAGATCAGCTTGGATTTTGTCAGCAAAAGATTTTTGCAAACTAACCTGAGTTTTCTTTTTCTTTTTTTAACTGGCTAACTGCCTTGTAGAGTATCAGAGTAGCCTATCAAAGTGTTTGGTAAAGTATCCCATGATATGCCGCTTTAGCCAGCCGATGAAGTGTGCTGGCCGTTAAGCAGAAAGCGTTGCTGACTCCGGAGTCCTAAGAGCGCGGCTCCCTGGTTCCCCCTCTGGAAAAGGCACCAGGGTTTGGATCTTCTCGGAGGAAAGGGCGGTGAAATGCTTTCTAGAATTGGGTGAGATAGCGAGCACCCTAAAATACAACACGCAACGGGAGATACCAACCTAAGGCCAGATTTAGTTGAGAAAAATGCACAATTCTTCAGAAACAATCCAATGCGCAGATGAGGGAAACCGGGGGGGGGGGGCAATTTGGAGTGACAGTAAATCACAAGCCGTGAATTGGCAGCATGAGCTGGTTGCAAAGGAGACAAATGCAATTCTAGGTGGCACCTTCATCTTTCTGCTTCTCTAGATCCTGGTCTTGGTGTGGATCTACCTGGTGACCCTCTCCCTCAGGTGAGCAGAGGGGCTAGCTAAGCTTCCGTGCCGGACTCCCAGGGCACAGGGGAGCCTCGCTTGCTTCCCCATCTCCAGCAGCCTCAGGAACCCGGGTGACTCTAAACCACGGGGTCTGAATCTGGTCCTGCCCTTCCTTTTCTGTGGGGACGCACGGGACAAAGGAACTCCGGGGCAGGGGGGAAATTCCCCACTCTCTGGCTCCCCTGCAGAGGAGGCTGGGGGCCCACGCCTGGCCCTAAACCTAGCATGGGCTTCCTTGTGGGCCTGCTGTGGGGGAGGGGGGGGCTGGCAGGGTGTGAGGTCCAAGGCTTGTGCTGCAGGGCAGTTGGGGGAAGGAGGAAGGGTAGCAGGGGTCTTGGGCATCATTTGTGAGTGGTTCCCCCCTCCTGTGGCTGCTGCATGAGTACCGTGCCTGCCTCCGGTGCAGGGGGGGCGGGCTGGAGGGAGGCCCCTGTTCTCAGAAGGGGCGGGACGCGGGGGGGGGAGGAAATCCTGGGACTTCTTCCTGCTCCCAATGCAAACTTGGCTCGGGGCAGGCAGGGGAGGGAGGGGAAAGCCCACCAGCCCTGGGGTGGGGGCACTTGATCCTGCTGGGTTTCTCTTTCAGCCTGCTGGGCAGTGCCTCCATTCTGGCCGTGGTCGTCCGCCGAGGACAATGCTGCTGTGACCAGGTCTGAAGTTTGGCAACCTGGTTTATAGTTCACTACTCCTCTGGGTTTCCACAAGGCCCTGAATTATCGTCACACAAGCTGCGCAAGATTTCACACACACACACACACACACACACACACACACACACACACTCACCAACTGTACACTCTGATGTCTGAAAGTTTGGCAGGGGGTCCCTGATGCCAAGATGCCAAGATGCCAATCCCTGCCGTGGGCGGGCTTGGTTGATGCACCCCCGAAGGAAGCCGCCTGTCCCTGAGGGCCGCTGCCAAGGGGGCAGAGCGCGGTGCCGCCGGTTTTCCCTTTGCAGCCCTTCTGTCATTCTGCTTCATTTCCTCAGCTCTGAGGCTGTGCGGTAAACGCCATAAACAACTGAAAATGGAGGTCAAAGAACTGTGATAAAACACACGTAATTCTACCCGGAGAGCTAATTTTTAGGGAAGGCCACCTGCAAGAATGCCTAAAAGGGCAACAGTGGCCGCTGCCCACCCCCTGGAGATGGACAGCCCCTATCCAGGGCCAGGTGTAGGGCACAGGAACCAGCCACCTGCCCAGGGCCTCTTGGGAATGGGTGCATTTTTATTAACCATGGAGCGATTCCTCCTCCTGTGATCGAGCCAGCACCAACCCTGAAAGGCTGAGGCTGCCGCCCCAGGCTGAGCGGCCTGGCAGCTCTGATTTCCTGCTAAAAGCCTGGCACAGCTGGCTAGTTCAGGCTGCCAGGACAGGCGCGGAGACTCCTTGAAAAAACGGGTAGGCCTCTTCACTTGAGAAAGGCGTAAGGACTCCTTCCTTGGGCGGGGGGTTGGACTAGAAGACCTCCAAGGTCCCTCCCAGTCCTAGGAAAGTAGGGGCCTACCCGAGGCAGGTTTCCGTGTGGGTGTTTGTGCTGTCCAAATGTGGCTGCATTCAGCTGACACACCCACACCCCGCTGACTCGGGTTCTGCAGACTGCCCATGGAGGCGGCCTCCGCCTGGGCTGTGCCCGGCTGAGGGAAAAGGCTGGAGCGGCCTGTGTTGGGGGCCAAGAAAGCCTATGCTGCAAGGTGCACAGAAAGGAGGGTGGCTCGGCCTGCTGGTTGGCTGCAGGGGGCCTCTGACCTGTTGCTCGTCCACAGCTCCGGCCTCTCGTCCTCCTCTCACTCGCGGACTTCCTGGGCGCTGCGGTGCTGATCCCCACCATGGCCGTCCACCTCCTTCCCACCCAGCATTTTGGGGCGGCCCATGGCTTCTGCCTGTATGGGAGGATGTTTGGCATGGTAACTCTGCCCCTCCTCGGGTGGCACTGGAGGGGGGGCAGCTGTGCGTGTGGGAGGGATGAGGGATGATTCCTTGCTGGCCCAGCCCAGCCCGTGCTGGGGAGGGTGGCTGGTGGGTCAGTCTGGAGTCCTCCATCCAGGCAGAGGGAAGGATCTGCAAGGGAAGAGCCCTTGGCCTCCCCCTCCTCCCCCCGGGGCTGGACGGGGCCGCTTCCTTCTCTCCTCCTTGCCCCCCCCCCTCACCTAAGAGTCAGAATGGGAGGGGCTGCCCCAAAGCTTGGGGAAGGGATGGTTCCAGAGGGAGTGCAGAGCCCATGTGTGCCTCGTCCCCTCCTGCCCCCCCAGATGTTCTACGCCATCTCTCTGCTGATGGTGCTCGTCTACGCCTGGGAAGTGAACCGGGCGGTCAGAGGCTGGAGAGTGACTCAGGTATGGGCCCTGGGGGTCCTCGGGGTGTGGCCCAATTCCCCCCCCCCCCCCCCCCATGCTTCCTTCGCCCTGCTGCTGCTGCAGTGGAGGGGCAGAGGCCAGACGGGGAGTTTGAGAGCAGCTCTCTGCCCCAGCCATCTGCTCCCCGTAGGAGAGCGCAGGCGGGAGGAGGTCCCAGCTAGCCAGCCCCAACCTTGGGCAAAAGCCCTTGTGGCGCTTCCAGTTCTGAAGTCCCAATTGCCCGTGTGTGGAAGTGAGCGCATTCCCTTTAGAGGGGAGCCGGGCTGCCTCCGCTGCCTCTTCCCCAAGGCCAGCAATGCTCCTCTTCGCCATGCCCAGACCACCATCCTTCCGTTGGTGCTCCAGATCTCTCTCTCTCTCTCTCTCTCTCTCTCCGCCAGGACAACAGCTCCTGCTGCCTCAGGTTCCAGCTGGCTCTGCCCTATACCCTGGCCTGGTAGGTAGAGCGCGAGGGAGCCTGCGGATGGCTGGAGGAGGGTCTCTGGCTCTCTAGGGCTCCTCCCCAGAGATTTCCCTTTGCCTCCCAGGTTGCTCCCTTGCCTGGTAGTTCTGGCTCTGATGGTGCTACGCAGCAGCGGGCCCCTGAGTAGCGAGGCCCTCCTCCAGCCTTTGCCCCAGGCAGGCCATGACTCCTCGGGGGCCCCCAACCTCTCCTGCTCCAGGTGGGCATCTCCTCTGGCTCCCAGAGGGTGGGGGCGTAGTAGTCCTCCTGCAGGACGTGGGACGGGGGCTGGGGGCTTGAGGCCTGTCTCACCCCCTTCCCTTCCCTTCCCCTTGCAGCTGCCTGATTCTCATTCACCTCTCCCAGAATTCCTGCTCTAAGGTATGGCAGCCCAGGGTCAGCTGTGCCCTCCAGCCTCCCTTTGGGTTGAGAGGGGGGGGGTTCAAAGTATCCTTGACCAATGATGGCCCACCCTCTCTCTGAAGAGGCCAGTGAAGGGCAGCCTCCATTGGCCCAGGCAGTTGGCGTCACTGGCCGGTTGCTGTTATGAGCTGGAAAGGCCTCCTAGCTCCTAACTCAAGCGGAGGCTGGGAGCAGGCAGCTGGCGAGTAGAGCCTCTTGTAGGTCGCCCTCAGGGGGTCCAGGCAGTTGCAAGAGGGCTCAAATTGCTCCCAGTGCCTTTAAAAGGACGCTGGGTTTGCCTGCTTTTTCCCCCTACTCCCTTGCGGAACTAAATGTTCATTGCTTTTAGCCATTATAAACCTTTGCATCAACAAATTTGAGAGCACAAATTCACTTCAATACTTAGCAAAAGAAGGTTTAAAGACAATTTTGAGGAGTTAGATTCTAGAGGTTGACACAGATGGGTTGCTATGCCCCGCTACCCTCAATGGTGACATCAGGTCTGGAATGAGGAGGGGGGGGTCGGTTTGTTGAAAAGAGATGGGGGGGGGAAGGGCGATGAGTGGCTCCAGAATGAGCGTGCACTTGGGCCGAAGGGGAAAGCCGCTCCTTGATGTGCAGTGCCTTTCCTTGACCGTATTCTGATCCTGCTGCCCAGACCCCCAGGCAGCCAGGCCCCCTTCTCTCCCCCCAGCACCTGGGCAAGGAGAGCAGCATCTTCTTCCTGGCCTTTGTGGTCGTGGTGGTGTCCGCTTGCGTGGTAAGTGATGCACGTGGCCATCCCGTTCCGTGGACTTCAACCTCCGGAGGTGGGGGAAACGAGAAGATCCCGGCCGATCGCTTGGGGAGGGGGCTCGCTTACCAAGCTGGAATCTGCCCAGACCCAACGAAGGCGCTTCAGGGCCCAAGAGCGAAGCATGCGGGAGAGCTGGCTTTTTCTGAAGCTCCAGGGGCTGAAACATCTGGCTAAGGCAGGGACTTGGAAGGGCTGTGGAGAGGCCAGGCCAGCTCGCACGCCCACCTTCCCTGCCTGAGCCCGAGCCAAGCCAGTGGCAGAAGAGCCGCCCCTTGTCCCTGGCTTTTGCCCCTCTGGCTATATTTCATGGCCAAGGAAGCCACCTCTGGTGCCAAGAGGAGAAACGCTTGGCCGGTCATGCTAAAAATGTTACTGCTTGGACTTGAATTTTGTGAGTTTGTTTTAGGGGGGAGCTTTACAGAGCTCTGTCCGGAAGGCAGGGGGTGGCCGGCCTCTGGCCACTGGCTGCCGGGGGGGCACAGAGCCTCTGGGTCCCCAAAGACCCCTCGGAGGTTGCCCTCTGCCTCCCCCAGGATCTGCTCCACAAGTCGCCCCTCCTACCAGCAACAGGTCTTGTCCAAGGGGGCCGATGGGGACAGGAGATGCTGAATCTGCCAGGCCCCACAGGGGGGACGGGGCCTGCCCCCTTTTACTTGAGGGGTGCCCTCCGAGCCGGGTGGCTCCATTACCCAAAGCGGGGAACGTTGTTTGGGCTACGTGGGGCGGGGGGTTGCTCTCGGTCTGTATTCTGTTTTATTTGCCCAACATGGCAGAGACTTTCCTTTGGCCGACCGTCCGTCCGTCTGTCTCCAGGGCTGCTGCTCTTTCTCCCGCCCCAGGGCTCCCCCCCCACCCTTCTCTGCAGAGTCCGGAGCAGACTGGGGCCTCCTCTCCAGAGCTCCCGAGGCCTCCCTGAAGCTTGGCCCTTTCCGCTGGGCCTTCCATGCGCTGGGCTGCTTCCTTGCCCGCTTGGCTTGTCCAGACGGGGCCTTTCCTGACGCCATTGCCCTCCCTGGGCAGGTTCTCTACTGCAGGGTGAAGAGGTGGCCGTGTCGGGACTGCCACGGGCTGCGGAGCGAGGGGGGTCCGGCTGGCAGAAACCGTGTCTCCCGCAGCTTCCAGCTGGTCCTCGTGCTCTGCTGGATGCCCGGTCAGTGGCCTGTGCCCATTTGCCAGCCAGCCGGCCTACTGCTTCACTGCAGACAGGGGCTGGCAGGCTGAACGGAGGCAGTGATTGACCGGCCGGCCTTCTTGTCCACAGCATGCCTCCTCGTGGTGCTGTCATTCACCGGCCTGCAGCTCTCCACCCTTTTTCCTCTCTTGGTGGCCACGGTGAGTTTGGGTGCGGGGGAGGAGAGTTCGGGTAGAGGAGAGACTCCCGGAGGGGAATTACGGCCAGCTTCTCTGCCCTGCCCAGGCCCTGACAGCCCCCCTCCAGGGCTTCTTGCACAGCCTGGTCTACGGCTGGTTGCGGGGCAGCTTCCGCCAGGAGGTTGCAGGCGAGCGGCTCCCACTGTATTGCTCGCCAGACCTGAAGGCCACCTTCGACGACTCCTTGGCTGCGTCCGGCTACCCCTGGAAGCCTTCAGCTGTGCACGAATAAAACATAGGGACCTCGGAGGTCTTCTAGTCCAACCCCCACTTGAGCAGGAGACCCTGAACCACGTCAGACAAATGGCTGTCCTTTAACGTTCTGCCAAATAAAATGTGCAGGGGCTATAGCCCACGGCCTCTCTTCGATGGGGGTGGCGGGCAGCCCTCTTGTTTTGGATCACCCCTAGGGGCCTTTGAAGCAGGGGAGGGAGGGGGACAGGGAATCCCACCCTTTGGACGGTCAGTGCAGGAGAAGCAAATGCTGCCAGCAGCCCCCAGACCCCGAGGCCAGAGACACGGCTGCCCTCGCAGGGCAGCTGGGGCCCCCTTCTCCCATGGCTTCAGACGCCCTGTGGGCAGCGTCAAGCCTCCGCCAACCTTGAGAGGCATCCTGCCACCTCTGGGACTCCTAAAAGGGTGAGGAGGTACAAGAGTATCGACATAGACCCCCCCGCCCCCCCCGTGTCTCTCGAGGGCCAGGAGGCGGCCGGGGGAGGCGGCCTTTTCCTCGCCTGGCGCCTCAGCTGAGCCACTGAAACACGGGGTGGGGGGGGGGATGGCGCTCTGCACGGTTCCTCCCGGGCCGGACGCGGGGAGAAGGAAACCCCGCCCCACCCCTCAAACAAGCACCCCATTGGGCTTCTGTTCGGTGAGCTTTTTAGCCAACTCTCTGCCGCCCTTCTCTAAACAGACGGGCTCTGGAATGAATTTGGGATTGGGTGGGATAAAGAGCTCCGCTGAGAAAAGCCCTTCGGACGATGCAGCTTTATTAGCTTCTCTTGAGGAGAACACACCGCCACTGTCCACCACGCAGCAGCAACCTACGCCCACTAGGCCGCTCTGCTTCCACCCAGGCTGGGCCCCTCCTCCCCTCGCCTCCCAGGCCCCCCCCCCTGGACCCCAGGGAGCTGCCCCCTTCAGCTGGCACTGGCCGCCTCCTGGTGACGCAGGGTGGCCTGGAGGTCCTTGGGCAGCGACCGGACCACAACGGCAATGTGCTGGCACACTCGCTGGAGCGTCTCCTCTCTGGCAGGGAGGCCTTGGCTCCTGGCTCGAACCTGCACGGGGGAACCAACCAGTCAGCAATCCCCTCCTCCGAGCCCCTGGTCCTGGCAGGGCCCCTCCGGGTGAGAGGCCGGCTGGTCCCAAGACTCTTGGGCCCCCCTCCCTTCCTCCCTTCCTCCCACCCCCCAGTGCCACTCGGTTGCTTTCCATGCAACGGCTGCCTTTGCCCGGGGGGGGCAGTCCACTGTAGGGGGGCCAGTGGGTTCCCCCTGTTCCTGGAACGGCTTAAGTGGAGCCTTGCGGCCCCTCTTCAGGCTCCCCTGCAGTGACCACGGGGTGGGGGAGGTGGGGGGGGCATGGGGGGTTGACAGTGAGCGAAAACCGCTTACTAGCTTCTCGCGGAGCTTCAGCACCAGGTCCACCGCCTCTGCCTCGGACTTGTCCACCATCCAGGCCCTGACATTCTAAGGGAAGAGGAACAGAGGAGGGGCCCCTCCTGCTCCCACTCTGTCCAGGGGCGCCTATGCAGCAGCGCCCCCCCCGGACCCTGAGCCTGCTTCACCCCCTCACCCCCCGCTGCTCTAGGGCCTCCTTGCCCTACAGTGAGTGGACTGAGGCAGGGGTGTGTGTGTGTGTGTGTGAGAGAGAGACCGACCCATCCAAAGGGGCCCCCACCAACGCCCTCCCCACCCACCGCTTCAGCGATGGCCTCCAGGTGGAGAGCTTCCAGCTTCTGCCTCATCTCTTGGTGCCTCTGGCGAAACCAGCCGTCGAAGTTGGGCGACTTAAAGAACCGCCTGGGGGAGAGGAGGGGGGGTCAGTCCGGAGGAGCCTCACCCTGGAGGGGCTTGGCCAGGTTTCAGTGGCAGGACCCCACTCAGGCTGCTTCTAAAGAGCGTCGTGCAACCTGCTGGTGGCTCCCTGGTGCAGAGCCCGGCTCTTCCGTGGCACGAGGCCTTGGCCTAAAAGGGCAAATCTCTCCCAAGGGAGCACCTGGGTCCCTGCCCCAGGTGGAGGTGGGATTAGGGAGCAAGACGGGGAGGTCCGGCCTTGGGGAGGGGGGAGGGTTTGCTCTGTGCCCACAGGTCTGGCTCTTGGGCTTCAGGGGCCCTGAAGGGGGCGTGACCTGCCTACCTGTACAGGGCCAGCCAGTCGCCCTTGAGCGCACAGGTGAGCTGGGGCCCGGCCTGGTCCAAGCTCTTCAGGAAGTCTTCCTGGTGGAAAGGGCGGATCCGAGGGGGAGTCTAGGGAGAGGGAGGGAGGCGGAAACCGGGCAGCCAGGGAGCGAGGCCCACTCCAGCACAGGTGTTCCGGCTCTGCGACAGGGGGGCCGGGAAAGGCCTCACCTTCCACGGGGTGATGCTCCGTTGCAGAGGCATCAGGCTTGCCATGTAGTGCTCCTAGGGAGGAGGCGGCAGGTGGGAGTCGGCTGGGGGAGGAGCTTCTCAGGGGGAAAGGGGACAGTGGGGAGCTGTGGCTCCCCTCCCAGCCACAGCCCCCCTTCCCCTCCCACCCACCCCTTACCAGGGGGATGATGAAGCTCTGGGTGAGCTCCAAGAGCTGGCGCCTCAGCAGGGCGCTCTGGGCCTCGGACGGGCGCTGCTTCTGGATGCCCTGGGGAGCACAGCCAGAGGTCAGCCAAGATCCACCCCCGCTGCCCTCCCCCCCCAAACAGCGAGGCCCCCATTGCAAAGGGGACATGGCCCAGGGGGCTCCTCTTCCTCATCCGTTCAGGGAGCAGCAGGGACGGGGGAACCCACCAGGCCCCGCCTGCCCGGGAAGGGCCTCAGGAGGGGGGGGGCACAGGGCAGGGAGGGGAGGTGCGCTGAAGCCTGAAACTAGCCCCCCAGCAGGCCTACCAGGACCGCCCTCCCCCCCACCGCCTTTGCTCCTGCTGAGCTGCTCCGGGAGGGGGGAGCCCGGGAGCCTGGGCAGCCTTAGCCCCGAGGGGCCCGGAGGCCGACTTTGGGCCTAGGGGAAGGGGGACCCCGTGCCTCTGGCAGGGCAGCCTGTCCTCCTCTCCCGACTCCGCGAAGGGAGGAGGCCCAGGAGAGCCCGCAGCCCTTTTCCCAGGTTCGGCTCTGACTCGCCTTCAGGAGCCTCTTGATCAGCGTCTTGTCCTTGTGCAGAAACGCTTTGTATGACGTGTAAAGTCCTGGAGGGGGGAGCGGGGGGGGGCACAGAAGAAGAGCCAAGCAGAAAAGAGGCGAGGAGGGTGGGGTGGGGTGAGGGAGCCCCACCCTCCTCGCCAGCTGCAGAACCGGCCCTGCTCGGCTGGGGCTCCCGCTCGGGCCTCCCTATCCAGCAGCAGCAGCAGCAGCAGCAACTGGGCAGGAAGGGGGTCAGCGGGAGGGTCGGCTCACCTGGTTTGGTGTCCAAGGTCTTCAGCTTGGCAAGTTTCTTCAGCTTGACCTGCTTGGGCAGGTCCCCTGCATGGGAGGAGCGACACATTGCCAGGCTGGGCTGCCGTGGCCAGACCCCCTGCCCAGGCTGCAGGCCGGATGGGGCTGCCCCGCGGGAGCCAACCCTCCTCCCGCCTCCGACCTCGGGCTCCGCTGCCTCTCGTGCCGATGCTACGGGCAAGCTCTCTTGGCCTTCCCCCGAGCCTCACCCAGCGGGCCCAGCCCGGCCTTACCAGCCACCCGGAGCTCCCCGAGGCGCAGGAGGTGGGGCCAGTGCTGCAGCATCTTGATAAAGAAGGGGTTCGTGACGCCCAAGAGCACGCTGGGGCTGGGGGAGCAAGCGGGGGGTAGGGGTGAGGAAGGGGCTTCCTCCCGGAGCCCCTCGAGGCACCCTGGGCAGGAGGAGACTCACGGGCCCTGCGTCCGGGTCGTGTACTCCTTGAACTCGTTGTCATGAATAGTAAAGTATGGGCGGAAATCACAGCAGTACTTCAGGGGCGCCAGGCAGCTGGGTGGGTGCGGGGGGGAGGGGAGAAAACAATTCCTGTTTGAGAGCAGCCGGAGCTGGGGAGTGGGCAGTGGGGAGGCTGGGCTGCATGGAGGGGGCCCCTTGGCCAGGAACTCCCTATAGGCCACGGCAGCTTCGCAGGGGCCGGTAGGCGGGTCTGGTACCTGGCTAGCGCAAGGACCATCTCTGAGGACATGGCAGGAGAAGGGGCCACCACCACCAGGGGCTCCCCGAGCAGGACGAGCTCCCACAGCAGCTGAATGTGGACCAGCACCGACTGGAAGCACCTGTCCCGGGAGCAGGAAAGGGGAGAGGGCACAGCTGGGCATCGAATGGGGACACCCCGAGGGCTGCCCTCCAGCACTGTGCTGAACCACGCAGCCGCCAGCCCCATCTCTGGTCAGGTTCTGGCTCAGCCCCTCAGGCTGTGGGGCGTGAACCCCGTCTCGAGCGCTCCCAGTCTCCTCCTCCTCCGTGTTTGTGTAGCCCAGGCTGGTCTGAGGGTTTCGCCAGGCATCCCCCCCCCCCCCCGGACAGGAGCTGGGTTTTTTGCAAGAAGCAGGGAGAGTCCTCACCTGAAGAGGTCCAGTTCAGCCACACTGGGGAGGATGAGGGGAGCTGGCAGGAGGTTCTGGGCAGGGAGAGAAGGGCAAAGGCAAAAGGCTCTGAGCCTGGAGGGACACACAGCTGCTTCTCTCCGGACACGCTTGGAAGGGGAAGCAGCCACGGTCTCCAAAGGAAGAGCCCAATCCAGACTCTCTCTCTGTGTGGCCTGGATGGAGAGGAGCATCCAGAGAAACCAGACCCAATTCAGAGCGGAAGGGGTGGCGTTGCCGGCGAGGGACGTTGTGGCGATTTCTAAGCAGAAGCAAGGATGCGCTAAACCACCCCACCCCACCCCCCAGGCATGCGCACACACGGGCAGACCGCCCTCTGCCTCACTGCACCACAGGAGAGGCAGACCAGGGCTTGTGGGCTATGCCATCTGCCAGCACAGGGACACCCGGGAAGGGCTTCAAGCGGGGTCCATGGGCAAGCCTGGGGGGGGGGGCAACCCCCACACCAGCGGCTCAGCCTTTACAGCCGCTCGCATCAAGCACTGGGGCCAGGCAGTGCTCAGGACCAGGCAGTGCTGGAAGAGGTTGAGCTCCCATGCCAGCCTTCCCAGGCAACCTCCACAGCAAGTGCGGCCGGAGGAGCCGCTTCTACTCTGGTGGAAGGCTGTACGAACAGAATCTTGCAAAGCGGAAGGCACGGACTTCTGGCCATTCGGTTCTTCCCGACTACTGGGAGCTCCTCCTCCTCTTCCCCTTGTCGTCCCAAGGCCACCCGCAGGTGCCGCTAAGGCGGTCACTTCCCCTCACCTCCTGAATCAGCGGCTTGGCGGGGCAGGAGCCGGGCTTGTCCACCCGGGAAGGAATCCTCACCTGCACCAGAAAGAGCAGAGCAGCAAATGGAGCCCCCTTCCTGAACAGAGCCGCCCACAGGAAGCGGCACCCAGCAGGAAGCGTCCCGGCCCATACCTGAATAACCACCCCCATCACCGGCAGGTTCAGCGTTTGGCCGGGCACAGGGGGCGGCCACTGGTCGATCTCGCTGCACACTGGAAGAAGTGCAAAGGGAGCAGCGGCTGAGCGCTTCCCTGGCTTGGCTTGCTCAGGTCCAGGAGCCCGGAAACAAGAGGGGGCCCTCCGGAGACCCCCAGCTTTCCCTCCAAAAGGGGTCCCGGCCTTGGGGTGATCCTAGGCAGCCCCCCCCCCTCACCTGCCTCCAGACACGGATCCAGCTTCTCAAAGTACTCCGGGGCGACCAGGCGCAGCAGCGAGTGGAAGAGGGTCACGTAGGGCAGCCGAGTCACCAGCACCAGCGACTGGAGCGGAAAGGCGGAGACCCTGAACGGCCCTCCTCCCTCCTCCAGGGCAGGCCCTCCCCTCCCCTCCCCTCCCCCCCTCACCTTCTGGAAGTAGCCTCTCTGCACGGAGCGGTCCCGGACTTGCCGGAAGAAGACGTAGCCGAAGAGGTGCGCCGGCTCCGGCTGGGGAGAAGCAGGGCAGCCCTCTCACCTCCGGCCCGCCGAGGAAAGCGGGGCGACCGGGGGGCCCCAGCGGAGGAGCCCCCACTCCGGACGAGGCGACCCCCGACCCACCTGCAGGCCCGGCGGGGCTTCCCGGCTGCACCGCCACTCGCCGGCCGCCGCCGCCCGTCCTCGCCCCGCAGACCGGCGGAAGCGGAAGCTGAACTGGGTGTCCCCGAGGCTCCCTGCGGCGCAAGCGGCAGGAGGGGGGTCAGCGAAGGGGCCGCTCCAGCCCCCGCCCCGCCCCGCCCCGCCCCGCCCCACTGACCGGAGTAGGAGTCGGGGAAGGCCAGGTAGCAGACGCTCGTCCTCTGCGGGGGGGGGGGGAGAGGGGGGAAAGGACGTGAGAGGGGCGCGGGCCGCCCACCCGCCCCCTCCCCTGCTCCTCCCCCCCCCCGGTACCTCCTTCTCGGTCAGGCGGCCGTCCGGCGGATAGATGCACTGCGGGAGGAGCAGAGCGACCGTCAGCCACCCCGCCGGATGGGACGGACCCCCCCTCCCCCACGCACCCCCAGCGACCCACCTCCAGGGCCTGGCCCAGCTCCAGGTCGAAGGTCACCGCGCAGACGCACTCCAGCCACGCCGACAGCCGTCCCCAAGGCAGCAGCGCCGGCGGGGAAGGGCCGCAGCCGCCCGGGGCCGCCATCGCCGCCGGTGGGACACGCATGCGCAGAGCGGGCTCGCCGTCCGCAGGTTGGCCTCGTGCGCGTGCGCGCTTGTGCCCCCGCCGCCATTTTGCTTCCGGAGCGGCGGCGGCGAAGGAGCGAGTAAGGCGGCCGGTCCGTCAGCACGGAAGGAGCCGCCTGGCCGGTGAGGGCGCGTCCCTGGCCCCGGTGTGCCGGGCCTCCCCTCCGCCATTGCCTCCTGCTCGGCTTCCCTGGGTCCGCGGGGAGGGGGGGCGCCTTCCCGCGGGCCTCGGAGGGAGGGAGCTCCCCCCGGCCGGTCTCCCGCTCAGCGCCTCCGTTTTCCGGCCCGGCCGCGTCGGGGGAGGGAGAGAGCGGCGCGAGACGCGGCTGCCCTCCGGGGTGAGCGGCTCTGTGCCCGCCCAGGAGAGGCCGCGGAGCCCCTCCCCCCCGGAGCCTCCCGGGGAGAAAGTCCCGGGCCCTGGTGCGACGGCGGGGCGGGGGCGGGCAGGAGGCTGCCGGGAGCGACGGCTGGGCCCCTCCGGAGCCGCTTCGGGTTGGGGGCGGGCAGCGCCGTGGGGGCCGCCTCGGAGCCCCTCCCGCTCCCGGGCCTTCCTCCGGCGAGGCTCCCTTTTATCCCCCGCGAAGTCCTGCTCTTCCCCGGCAGCCGCTTTGCCCGCCCGGGTTGCGCTTCCCGGACCGAGCCGCCTTGGCAGCCCGCTCTTTCTCCCGCTTCTCAGGCGGGGACGATCCAAGGCAGCCGCCCCGGTGCTGAAGCGGGAAGCCCAACGCCGCCTGGCCTCCTGCAGGGAAGTTCCGGCTCTTGGAAGGAGGCTCCCCGGATGGCTCCATCCAACGGGTTGCCGCCTGACTGGATCCCCGGGAAGCCCAGCGGCGCCTAAAGGAGAGGAGATAAGTCGAAGGTGCGCCTGGGCGACGGGTTGGTTTCTGGGCGCGAAGGGCCAGGTGTGCCTGGCAGGTGACCCGAGGAGCCCTGAGAAGAGGGTCCCTGCCTGGCCAGCTCTGCCCTTCCCGAAGCAAGCAAGCAAGCGGAGGGGCTTCTCCACAGCTCCGCTCTCTGGGAGGCCGACTGTGCTCCCCTTCCAAGGTGGAGGCGTTGCTTTTGGTAATGGTGGAAGCTGGAATGCTTTCAAGTGAAATGCCAGAGCGGCGGCTTTTTCATTTCTGGCTCATAGACCGCCATCAAGGAGGGAGTGATGTGGCCTGCCTTGTTTCCGGAGGCTGGTTAGAATTTGGAACTTCCACTAGGTGACTTTGAAATAGATGGAAAAATCAAAGGGCCTCAAGCAAATTTGGAATTTCCTTTTGGCCTAAATGGGAGCCTGATTTTGTCCCCCTGGAGGAGGGGTACTTCTTTCCAAGCGTTTCCTCAACACGAGGTAGCTGAAGCCAAGCGCTACTTGGCAGGAAGAGCCTGGATGGAGGACCCCAGAAACTTTCCCTGGGTGGGAAGGAGGACGGCCTCTGGGTGGGCGGGGGCTCTGATCTGCCCGGGGGCTCTTCTTACCCTGCTTTATCTATCTTTGCAACCCACCAGGTTTCCCCGGGTAGCTTAGAAGAGAAACAGGTTAGCAAGTGCACTGATTTATTTGCTATGGGAAGCGTGAGTGTTTTACCCACCTGTGTTAGAGGGAGCAGTTTTACCCCCCGTTTCTTTGGCTGCACCATTTGAGAATCGCTCTTAGGTTAGGGATTCAAAGTTAGAGGGACAAGGCGGCCACTCTGCAGCTTTTTGTGAGTAAGGGCGGGCTTCCTTGAGACTCTCCACCTGGAGAATTGTTTCTCTAATGGAACCTGGGAGAGGGAGTGCCGAGGAAAGCCAGTTGCGTATCAAGCAAGGCCTCCGAAGGAATGTCCCTGTTCCTGGAGGCTGTGGGAGAGACTGGATGGGCCGGAAGCAGCTCTGGCTAAACCCTAGCAGCAGCAGCAGCTAGAAGGGCCTCTGCGTAGGTGCCAGCTGTGCCCTTTCTTATGATGGCTGAAGCCTTGGGTAGGTCCTTGCCAGGTGGGACGTGCATGGAGCTGCCTTTCAGGACCACTTGGAAGCTACCGCTGGCCCAGAGATTAAGCTTGGCTGTGTCGCAGATGCGTCGTGGACTGCCCTGGCTACCGGTTGGCTTCCAGGTGCAATTCAGGGTGCTGGCCCTTACCTCGCCTTTCCTGGGATGGAACCTAGAAGGAACCATCTGCAGCTTCTGTGTGTCCTGTAAGAGCTGACAGCCAAACTGAAGCTGGATCTTGCCAATTAAAGAATGCCAATGAGTAATACCCAGGAAGAGCCCCCTTTCTGCCATTAGACCTGCCCTGTGGAACAGGGTCTCTCCAGGGATTTGTATGAACCCCCCCCCCCAAAAAAAAACACCTTACTGGCCCCTAAAAGAACATTGCGATCATGGCTGTTCTCTGCGCCTTGAATTAGCGTGGTTGTATGACTTCGTTGTCTTGCTTTTGAATCTGCTGGTGGTGTTTCTTTCAACGGATGTTATCTACTGGGTTTTATTGCTGACTTTATAGTTTTTCAATATGTTTAGCTGCCCAGAGTCGTTTGGTTGGACAACCTAGAAATTTGATTCATAAATAAATGTTGCTGCATTACAAAACAAGACTTCCGTTGCCTATTATTAATCAATTTTACAATTTTCAGCTGAAAAGATTAAAAAAAGAATTCTAGAGATAATAAAGATTTGTTTTGGTAGGCTTTATTTTTGTAATTTATCTGTATGTATATTTGTACAGCCTCATTTCCAGAGTAGTTTGGCAAGTGGGTGGCCATACAGAATGAGCGAGTGAGTCAATCAGTCAATGAGAATATTTGTTGAAATGTGGGGTGCTCTCTGAGCTTGGTTGTTTTCATGCAGGTATTTCATTACCCAAACTAGGTAACATCCGTACTAGTTGGTTTATTTAGCGTATGGCACGTGTTAGCCAGGGATCACTGAGGTGGCTGGCTGCCTCTGTGAAAGGAATTTTTTTGAGCAGTGTTATCTTTACCTGCAGGATGCCTGAATGCAATCAGGGGGAGGCTCCTTTCTTGTCCCTCCGCGGTTTATGGGAATCGAACCGCCAAGCTGCCAACCTCAGGGGTCCATGGGCCCAGCGTCTTATTACATGAGCCACCGCGGCCCCATCAGTACTAGTGACTTAATACTGATGATTTTACCTAATTTAGGTAATGAAACGTCTAGAAGAAAACAAGCAAGCCCAGAATTCACCAAGGACCCCGAATGAATGAATGAATGAACAAATAAATAAATGAAAATGAAATTGCAAATCAAATTTTGCCAGTGCACGTATGAATGATTTGGAAGACATCAAAATTCAGAATGAGCTCTGGCTGGATATAATTTTAAAAGGATGAGCCCTGGAAACAACAGATACTTTAAATGTTTTTTTTTAATTTTATAAAAAGTTTTTTATTTTTATAACAACAACAAAAACAAACAAAACCTTTCTGTTCAACAGCGAATCAGTTGGGTACATATATCTTTGTGCACATAATATTATCATACATATTTTATATATTATTGCTCTAATCAGTATTTTATATCACTTATATTATCCTTAACGTTGTAATTATTGATTTTCAATGATACATTCCATATTCATTTTCTTATTCTAACTCATCCGTTTATTGGTAATGATATATTAGACTGCACTTACATATTTTAATTTCTTACTCTTCTATCCAGCTATTCATAAAATAAATTCCAATTTTTATAATAATCTTTTTCTTCTTGTTCTCCAATTGCCATTGTCAATCTACTCATTTCTGTACATTCCATTATTTTCTTAATTATTTCCTCCTCCATCAGAATTTTCTTATTTTTCCAGTTTTGTGTAAATACAATCCTAGCTGCTATTAATACACTGATAATCAAATACATTAATTATTTATTGTAACCCTCAGGCAAAATTCCCAATAAAAATGTCTCTGGTTTTAAGTCTATAGGCTGTTTTATCATTTTCTTCAGCCACATGTGTATTCTAGTCCAATACTTTTTGGCTTCTGTGCATGTCCACCACATGGTAATATGATCCTGGTGACTTCTAACATTTCCAGTACTTCGCCGATTTTGGCAATTCTTGGGGTAGATGCCACCTGTAAAACATCTTATACAAATTCTCTTATAGGCAGTTGACATAATTTATAGTTTCTAGATCATAATATCTGCCATTTATCTCAGTCTATTCCATATCCAAAGTTTTTCCCCCACGCAATCATTCTTTTACTCGTTCTTCCTCTAATTTCACTCCTAATAAATAACCATATAGTGTTTTGATCAACTTATCTTCAGTGCCTGTTAGGATTTTATCCAATTCAGTCAATTCCTTATAAAACCCAGCCATATTAATGTTTTTTTCATACCTTGTATATTTTTGCAAATACGAATACCAATTTACATTTATCCCTTGTAAGTCTAATTCTTGCTTTGTTTTGAGTTCACCCTGTTCATTTAAATTTTTTTTCATATCTAATAATGTATTCCTTTTTAAATAACTGTGGATATGTAAAAGCTTCTAATGTTGATAATCAGACTGGTATTTTCATGTAATTATAGTCTCTTATTTTTTCCCATACTGTAAATAAAGCATCCTTAATGGAGTATCTTCTAAAATATCCATGTACCTTACTTTCTTTGTACCATAAAAATGCATGCCACCCCAATTGTAAATCAAGCCCTTCTAGTGTTAATAATCTGGTATTTTTCAATACAATCCATTCCTTCATCCACATCAATATTGTTGCCTGATAATATAGTTCCTAATTAGGTAATTGAAAACCCCCTCTCTCCCTTGCGTCCTGCAATAGTTTTATCTTAATTCTTGTTTTTTTTCCTCAGCCAAATAAATTTCAACATCATTTTATTTAAATCTTCAAAGTATTTTTTTTCAGTCTTATTGGAATCGTCTGGAAAAAGTATAATATTTTTGGTAATATGTTCATTTTAATTGTTGCAATTCTACCTATTAAAGATAGTTGTAAGTTCTTCCATTTTTCCAAGTCCATCGCAATCTGTTGTAATAATCTCATAATTATCTTCTTCTTTTTTTAATTTTATTGGTTTTGAAAAACAAACATAAACAAACAAAACATCAAGCTATCTTCCATGGGTGTACATACAGTGTGCCGGTTGGTTTACGGATTGTTTTGTGCTTCCATTTCGTAGTCTTCAATTACAATTACATATAATCTCATATTGTCAATCAAAAATTAAATACCTTAGTATCATTATTAATCAATCATTTGATTGAACAGGTCAAGAAACAATGGTTGGAAACTAATCAAGGAGAGAAGCAACCTAGAACTAAGGAGAAATTTCCTGATAGAATAATTAACCAGTGGAACAACTTGAGCAACAAGGAGTATGAGACAAAGAAATTGATAAAAAGAGAGAGAAATTGTGAGGTAATTTTGATGAACATTAATGGCTTAAACTCTCTGGTAAAAGCAAGAAATATTTCATAACTTACAAAAAACTGAATGCAGATATAATAGCCATACAAGAGCTGCATATAAAAGAGAAGCAAAAATACCTGCTAACAGAAATTTAGGAAATGCTTTTATGTCATTAGATAAGCAAAAGAAAAGGGGGGTGGTGTTATACAAAAAAGATTGGATCTCGGCTAAAGAAATTTTTAAAGATAAAGATGGTAGGATATTGATGGTAGAGATAGAGTTAGAGAATAAAAAGATTCTTTTGATAGAAATTTATGCTCTGAATGGTCCACAAGAACACCTTTCAAAAATTGTATGATAATAATAAGGAAATACATTATGATAAGATTTGCATCTTAGGTGATTTTAATGCAATTATAGATAAAACAATGGACTATAAAGCTGAAAATAAGAAAATAATGAGAAAGGTATTACCGAAAAATTTTCATGATTTGGCAAAAGAGGCTAAGATTTTGATGCATGGAGAGAACACCATCCAAGTAAGAAACAGTTTACGTTTTATTCTAACAGACATCAGTCTTGGTCGATACCGGATATGGTACGGATGCCAAAGAAGCTTGTCTTCAGAAATAACTGAAATAGAAATTGAACCAAGCTTGTGGGGACATCATAGCTATATCAAGTTTAGCTGGAAAGATCGATCCAAGACACCAAGATGGACTTTACAAAGAGTGATCCTAAAAGAGGGGGAATTTAAAATTAAACTGGAAAAGGAAATGAAACTCTTCCTTAAGGAGAACAAAGAAGAAGACACATCCCTACAAAACACCTGGGACATGGCTAAAGCATTTTATGAGAGGGGTGGCGATAAATTATATGGTGAATAAAAACAAAAATAAGCTACAACGAAAAGCATTAGAAATGGAATTTAGAAACTTGGAGATGAAGCTGCAAGAAGAACCAAAACAGAAAGAGATAAAAATGCGAATGGATTTAAGAAAACATGAAATAAACTTGCTGGAAAAAGAAGACCTGGCCCCAAAACTGAAAAGAAAAAAACAAAATGTATTTGAGAACGCCAATAAACCAGGAAGATTGCTAGCCTGGAAACTGAAGAAACAAGCAGAAAAAAGATGGATCACTAAGCTACAAAGTGAACAGGGAGAAATATGTTATCAAGAAGAAATGAAAAGGAATATAGTTCAGAAATTTTATGAGGATCTATATAAAGAAGAAGAATGCATAACAGAAGAAAAAGTGATAAACTGTTTAAAGAAAACGAACCTTCCGAGAATATTGGAAGAAAAAAGCTTATTGACTAGAAGAATAAATCTTGAAGAAGTGACTTGGGCAATAAATAAACAAAAAACAGTAAGGTGGCTGGCCCAGATGCACTCCCTGCTGAATGATATAAAACCCAACAAAAATTATTAGACAACAGATTACTTAAATTATTTAAAGAAGTCCTGGATAAGGCAAAAATTTCAAAATCATGGAAGGAAGCAACGATTATGATCATTCCAAAAGAAAAAAATGACCAAACAAAGATAGCAAACTACAGGCCAATATCTGTATTAAATGTGAACTTTAACATTTTCGTAACTATAATAGCCAAAAGATTCAAGAAAATATTAAACAAATTTATGCACACGGATCAAAATGGCTTCCTTCCACATAGGCATCTTTGGAATAATATCAGGGCAATTTTAGACATCATAGAATATTATGAAGATCGTAGTGTAGAACAGGTAGCACTATTATTCTTGGATGCTAAAAAGTCCTTTGATAATTTAAAATGGAGTTTTGTTCTGCAACAAACTAAGTATATGGATTTGGGGCAAAAATTCCTAAATGTAGTATTAGCAATATATCACAAACAAGAAGCTAGGGTATCGATAAATGATCACACAACAATTAAATTCAAGATATAAAAAGGAATGAGATAGGGATGTCCATTATCACCATTATTATCTATTTTGACATTAGAGGTATTAACAAGAATAATTAGGAAAGAACTGGAAATAAAGACTAAAAATAAAGAAAGAAGAATATAAATTACAAATCTTCGCTGATGATTTGATTTTTATTCTAGAAGATCCACAAAATTCTGAACCAAAATTGTTAGGAATTTGGAGAAGTAGCGGGGCTAAAAATTAATAAAGAAAAAACTAAAATACTGACAAAAAATATGACATGCAGAAAAGGAAAATTTAACAAGGATAATGTACATCCAGAAAACAAATAAAATTAACTATTTGGGAATTGTAATTTCAGCAAAATGTATAACCCTCAAAGAGGATAATTATACTCAACTAATTAAAAAAATAATCGAAGATTTTAGGAAATGGAGCAACTTAAGGCTTTCCTTTATGGGGAGAATTGCGTCTATAAAAATGAATGTATTACCAAAATTATTGTTTTTATTCCAAAATGCTCCGGTAAAATTAGAGAAAAATTTCTTGATCAATTGGATAAGTTAGTATCAAAATTTATATGGCAGGGAAAAAAGCCCAGAATTAGACTGAAATTGTTGTAGGACAGTACTGAAAGAGGAGGATTTGGCCTACCGGATTGGGAAATATATCATAGAGCAGCTACTCTGACCTGGGTTAAAGATTAGATAAGTGTTAAAAATAAAAGAATATTAACATTAGAAGGATATAACTTAGAGGCAGGGTGGCATGCTTTTTGTGGCAGGACAAACATCAAATTCATGGTTACTTTCACAGGCATAAAATTAGGTAGACCTTACTAAATGCATGGAATAAAACTAAATGGCAAATCTACGTTGAAATACCAACTTGGCTATCTACATTAAAAGCGTTAATGTACCCACATTTATTGCGTCGAGGCCAGGTCATTACATATGAGGACATATTAGATGAGAAGGGTGATTTAAAAACAAGACAGAGTTGAAAGATTTGGGATTTGAGATAGAATAGTGGGCCTATTTACAATTAAAGATATGAGTAAAGTATTAGTAGACGGAAAACAGAATTAGATAAACTATTACTAGGAACGGATGAGAAATTGATTAAAAAAACTTACAAAGTATTACTAGAATGCAAACTGGAAGAGGAAAAGGTGAAAGAAATGATGTTGGCCTGGATGAAAGATTTTGGATATGGCATAAATTTGGATGATTGGCAAATTTTATGGGACAGGAATAGAAAAATAACCTTTGGCGGCATCATAAAAGAAAACTTACACAAAATGTTTTATCGATGGCACATTTCACCATCAAAATTGGCAAGAATGTATCCGAAATTATCCCCTAAACGTTGGAAATGCAACAAAAATATTGGAACATACTACCACGTATGGTGGAAATATGAAAAAGCTCAAACATATTGGCTAAAAATTAGAAATTGGTTAGAAGAGATGTGTAAAATTAAAATAGAATTTAGACCTGAAATTTTTCTATTGGGAATCAGTGTGGGAAAATATAGAATAGGATACTTTATTGGCCAAGTGTGATTGGACACACAAGGAATTTGTCTTGGTGTAAATACTCTCAGTATATATAAAGAAAAAATACATTGGCTAAGAATCAAGAATCATAAGGTTAACGCTTAATGATATCATAGGGTACAATCAGCAATCAAATCATACTAGGAAACAGTCAATATAAATGGTAAGGATACAAGTGACAAAGTTACAGTCCTACGATCACAAGTGGGAGGGGATGGGTGATAAGGAGTGATGAGAAGATTAACAGTAATAGTAATGCAGATTTTGTAATAGTTGAACAGCGTTGAGGGAAATATTTGTTTAGCAGAGTGATGGCTTTTGGGGAAAAACTGCTCTTGTGTCTAGTTGTTCTGGTGTGCAGGGCTCTGTAGTGTTGTTTTGAGGGCAGGAGTTGAAACCGTTTATGTCCGGGATGTGAGGGATCTGTAAATATTTTCACAGCCCTCTTTTTGACTCGATGCAGTACAGAGGTCCTTGATGGAAGGCAGGTCGGTAGCCATTGTTTTTTCTGCAGTCCTAATTGCCCTCTGAAATCTGTGTCTGTCCTGTTGGGTTACAGAACCAAACCAGACAGTGATAGAGGTGCAGGTGACAGACTCAATAATTCCTCTGTAGAACTGGATCAGCAGCTCCTTGGGCAGTTTGAGCTTTCTGAGTTGGCGCAGAAAGAACATTCTTTGTGGGGCTTTTTTGATGACGTTTTTGATGTTAGGTGTCCATTTTAGGTCATGTGATATAATAGAACCTAGAAATTTGAAGGTCTCTACTGTTGATACTGTGTTGTCTAGAATTGTAAGAGGCGATAGGATGGGACGGCTTCTTCTAAAGTCTTCCACCATTTCTACGGTTTTGAGTGTGTTCAGTTCCAGATTGTTCCAGTTACACCAGGAGGCAAGTTGTATAACCTCCTGTCTGTATGCAGATTTGTCGTCTCGAATGAGACCGATCACTGATTTGTCATCACAAACTTCAGTATTTTAACAGATGGATCGTTTGAGATGCAGTCATTGGTATCTAGGGAGAAGTGGAGAAAGCACACAGCCTTGGGGGAGGGGGGGGCGCTGTGCTGATTGTACAGGTATCGGATGATAAAAAAGAGATAATATACTTAATAGTCCATGTCACCACTGCTGCGAGATTAGCGCTTGGCCAAAGATGGAAAGGTAATGATATGCCAGATGAGATGGAAATAATTTGAAAAATTTGGACGTGCACTGAAATGGATAGAATAACCCAAGAATTAAAAGATAAGACTGAATCTGATTACTACAAAATTTGGGAGAAGTTTTATCACTGGTTTAAAAAAGAAAGGAGTAAATGTATTAACGATGATTAATATTTATGTATATATGTAAATTTGTATTTTTTGTTATATGTATTATACAAGGATGTAAGACAAATAGGTTTGTCGGGATGTATGCACCACGTTCATTGTTTTTAAAAGTTTTTCTTTTTGTTGTTCATTCATAAAATGTATATATTTTTTAAGGAACATGTCAAACTCACCCTGGGTGGTGGGGGGAAGCGACTCGCAGACCCTCTGGTTGGCCAGCCTTGAGGCTAACCTGGTTCTTGCCCATCCAGGCCCTCCCAGCCTCGGAAGAGCATCTCCTGCGTGTTGTTGACCTCCCTCCACGGCAGCCAGTCGGTCGGAGGAGGCCCTGAGCCCTCTTCCCTCTTAACAAGACTGACCGGAAGTGGCCCCAGAGGAAGGAGGCGACCCCCTCCCCCTTCCTGATGCCCAGGGCTGGTCCGCAAGGATGCCCTAGTCAACAGTACTGAATGCCCCAAGAAATCCAGGAGGGCCAGAAGCCAGGGGCCCTCTTCATCTGAGCCTCAGTTCTACAGTCGGGCCTGCTTCCAGCACGGAAAAGGCTCTGGGGTCGGTCAGATTCACTCGGGGCCCTCCCCCGCCTTCCCTTGGAGAAAGGGGGATCCAGGGATGGCTCCTCTGGGGGAGGGGCCTGCCTCTGCCCCGAACTTGGCCTGTCCAAGCGGTGGGAGTCAGGGTCTTACGCCAGGGTCCGAAGGGAAGGGGGTTCACTTCCAGCAGGACTGAAGGGCTGTGGTGGTTTGGATCCGCCAGGGCCAGAATCCCCCCCTCACGCCCCCCCCACCTGCCCCGGAGTTCCTGTTCAGGAAGGGTTTTCCTGGACTTCCTGCAGCTTCCGTTGGAAGAGCAAAGGGTGCGTGTAGCCGGAAGGACTTGGTACACTTGGTCCTCTTTTGCACCCCTTGCAGCCTTTTGTGGGTTGGGCTGGGGTGTCTGGACTGCCACTCCCACCCTACTGGCCTTGTTGTGGGTGGACTGTCGCAAGGGACTGTCTTGGGGGGGGGGAGGGGCTTTGGGCCTGCTCCCAGCTTGGCTATTTTTGAGAAGTCTTTGAAAATCCAGCCCCGCCCCCCGGACTGGGGGTGGGGGTTGTTGGCTAGCTTTCTATGTGGCGGCTTTCTTCTGAGAGGCCCATTCTATTTATTTTCCTTCCTGAAGCTTTCCCCGGCCTGTGTGCTGTGTGCTGCCCAGGCTCTCCTCCTGGAGCCAGGCGGATCCCACAATCCAGTCGGGCAGGGTGAAGTGGCGTGGCCCCTCCAGCCGAGACCCTGGGTGGGGCCCTTTTGCCCTCCTTTCCGTGGTCTTCCGTGGCCTGAAGGAGCCCATGCTTCATTTGGGCCTTGGGTTATCCGGCCTTCTAGCCGCCCGGTGGGAAAGGAGGAGGCGGCCTTCGCCTTCGGACCCAGGAGCGGCCAGGGCTCTTGGGGAAGGGAGCCAGGTTCCCCTGCAGCTCCTGGGCCGTGTTCTAAAGCCGAGAAAAGCGGGCTGGAGAGAGGAGGATGGAGAGGGGTTCGCTTCCGCCGGCCTTTGGGAAGGAGTTTGTGAAGGCAGGCGCACTGAAGCTTTTGAACCCTCAGGAGCCTTTTCCCGGAAAGTCCACAGGACGAGGGGCCGCTTATTTGAGAAGCCTTTAGCCGGCTCTGGCTAGCGTGCAGAGGGGGAGAGGGGCAGAGAGGGCGAGAGCCTCTTCCTTAGCCTTGAACGCGTCTCAGGATGGAAGCCGTGGGAATTGTTTCGGGCCTCCTCCAAGAGGAACGTCTCTATTGCCCTGGTCAGTTTGGTTGTCATTTGTGTTTTCTTCTAGTTGTACAACATCCTTTTTGTGTCATGGTTATCATATTGCTAAAACTTTAGTAGATTTGGAAGTGAGCACTGTTCCAGAATACCTTTCAGTGCTTTTTTATTCTAAATCTCTCAAAAATGTGTTGAATGGTAGGAAAAGTCCACCTGAGATTATTCTGCGTCCAAATCACAAGCTTTTGAGAAAAGACAACTGAGGGAAGCCTCTCGACTGGCTGTTCAGCCCCCTTGGATCTGCCGAGCAGGACTGGCAGGTGCTCCGGCCTTGGTTTCCCACATCGGCTTCAGGTGACAGACCTGGATCCGAGTGTCAAGAGAGCTCCGGCCTCTGTGGGGGGGGCTCCCTCCACGCCCCCCCCCCCCCCCCCGCGATAGGCAGGCTCAGCCTTTTGTGTGCCCAGCACCCCCCCACACACACACACCAGGCCTTGGGCACTGAGGGCAGCTGGGCCCGTTGCCCCTGCTGCCTGTACAGGAGACCCTAGTGAATCTGGGCTGCCCAATTTCACAGCTCCCCTTCCTGGCCGGGGGACCTTCTCAGCAGCACTGATTCACTAGGGTCTCCTGTACAGGCAGTCCTCGACTTGCAGCAGTTCACTTAGTGACCATTCAAAGTGACAAGGGCACTGAAAAAAGGACCGTTTTTCATTCCCAAGTATGACCTTTGCAGCTTCCCCATGCTCCCGGGGTTCATACTTACGACCATGGCCGTGTTTCAGGGTCACCTTTTGAACACTTCTGACGTAGAAGTTGATGGGAGGCCACATTCATTTAACAAGCAGATTACTAACCTATCAACTGGACTGATTCACTTAACAACCGGGGCAAGAACTGTTGTTAAATGGGGCAAAACTCACTTGGCTAGTGTCTCACTTAAGAACAGGAATTTGGGGCTCAATTGTCATAAGTCGAGGAGCCCGAGCTGGGATGCTCTGGGTTCCCTGCCCAATTAGCCAAAGGACAAGCGCCCGGTCGGTTCCACCCAATTTGCCCTGTGAGAAGCGGGGGGGGGGGCGGGGGGGGCGCCTTGGGGTCGGCGGAGCAGGGGTGAAGCCGTGTCCTCTTCCCCGCCAGGTAGGGGCGAGTGCGGCCTCATCCCCACCATGTTTTGGAAGTTCGATCTGAATGCAACGTCCCACATTGACAGACTGCTGGAGAAAGAGGACGTGACTCTGCGCGAGTTAATGGACGAAGATGACGTCCTGCAGGAGTGCAAAGCCCAGAACCGGAGGCTGGTGGACTTCCTCTGCCGGCAGCCGTGCATGGAGGAGCTGGTGCAGCTGATCAGCCGCGAGCCTCCCCTGGACGTGGACGAGAAGGTCCGCTTCAAGTAGGTACCCTGAGGTCGAAGACCGGGGAGGGGGGGGTGTCCCTCCCGCAGGGGTCCCGCTGTCGGGCCACCCCTCCTCCCCCTCCCCCTCATTGTGCGGAAGACGCCTCGTGGGTCCCCAGGGGAAGTGAGGGTGTCCCGTGGAAACCTTGGACTTTTCAACCAGAAATAGGATTGTTTCAAAACATGGGCAGCTTTCTAATGGCCGAGCCTGACCTTTGACCTTGGGGGTGGCCAGAGCTACCTCTGGGTGATGCGGGGGGGAGGGGGGGGAGACCCTTCCGGCATCCTGGCTTCTGCTCTCGGGCCTGGCTTGGGCTGGCTGGCAGTCGTTGGAAATTTTCCCCAGGTCCAGCAAATCTCCCGGGGGGGCAGGGGGGGGGAAGCCTGATTAATGTCACCCGTCCCAGGAACATCTGCCTGTCGGTCCCGCGTTGAAGAGGTCGGGGGCTTCGGTGGGGAGGGCTTCCTTCCCCCCCCCACCCCCCTGGGAATATAAAGAGGGAAGCAGCAGGGGGGTCTTCCTTTGCGGAGAGCCCAGCTGGGGAGGGGAGAAGGGGGGCTCCGAAGAAGGAAGTGGTGCAAAGACACAGCGAACAGGGATTCGGGCTATTGCCTGACACAGGTGGTCCTCAGGTGGCGACTGGTTCTTAGCAGCCGTTCAAAGTTACAGTGGGCCCGGTTCTGAAGCCCCCGCGGTCCCATGGCCGCCTTTTCAGCCCTCGGCAACCAGCCGCTGCCTTGGGGGCCATTTGCAGTTCCACCAGGGCCTATGACCTTGTGCCGCTTTATGACTTGGGTTCATTTAACGACTCCGGCAAAGAAGGTTCTTAAGTGTGTCCATTCAACCCATGCTCTCCAAGGAGTATGACGTACAGCCAAAAGAGGCAGGCTCCGTGGTGGTCGTAAGTCCAGGACTACCGCTGCTTTGCTTTCATGATGTGCTGGTCCTTCCATTCCTTTTTCTGGGGTCCTCGGTGCTCTCCGGGGTGGCTGGTTTCTTGCAGGCGTTTCGTTATCAGACTGGGGAACAGCGTCAGTCTAGCAAGAAAACCACCAAGCTCAGAGAGCACCAGATGACCCCACATTCCCTCCCCCCCCCCGAAACCACCTTCCCTTCCGGCACTGAAGATGCACAAAAAAGCCAACCAAACTCAGAGGGCATATCCAGCGCTCTCCTGGTGGCGTATTGGTCCTTTTCATTTCCCGGTGTATTGGAGGACTCACCGGCTGCCTCCCATTGTTCTTCCTCTTTGGTATCGTTTGTGTGAGCATCTCCTGACTGTTTTTTAGAATTTCTCAATCTCCCAGAATGGACGGCTTTTCCCTCCACAGAATCTTTCCCCCTTTGCTTATTGAGGTCCGCTCTCTTGAACCCTGAGCTGGCTCCGAGGAAGCCCCGGCCTGATTGCAGGCGAATGAATCCTCGGCCCTGCAATGCGAGGGCCCCCTTTTTCTACGTTCACCGTCTAATATTATCAAAGGCTCGGGTGGGATTCAACTGGCATTACTACCGGTTCGGTCATTTTGTTCAGTAGTTTTGCTGCGCACGCGTGTAATACACCATAAGCTGTGCTGCCCGAACAGCTGATAAGCGCTGCGTGCGGGTGCGCAGCGTTTGAAAAAGCACTTTTTAACTTCTTTTTCAACCTCGGTTGTGCCGCGCAAAGCAGCTGAGTTTGAAAAAGCAGGAAATAAAGGTCAGGTAAGAGCCCAGGCAGGCAGGTGGTCCACATAGCAGCAGACACAGAACCGGTTCTGTGTCTGCTGCTCTTCAGAGCTTCCGGTTCTATAGAGCCGGGCAGAACCGGTGGCCTCCCGCCCCTACGAAGGCTCTTCCGGAAACCCCAAAGGCCTTTGGTCAAAATGGAGCCGTAATGTTCCTGGAGAGACCCCCTGCCAGACATAGAGGAGTCCAAGGAAGAGGGGCCAGCCCAGATGTTGGGCAGAGGCCATCGGAGAGTCGGGAAGCCAGGGGGAGGGCAGCCCCCCCGCCCCCTTTTCCTTTTGCCTTGGCTTCCTGGCCGCAGCTCTCGCTCCAGAGCCAACCAAAGCGGCAGTGGGAGTGTACTGGATTTGGAAGGATTACGAGACACCTGCTCGCCCGCCTGCCTCTCCCCACGCCTGGCGTTGGTCTCTACGGATGCCCCCATCGCCAGGCCTCCCTGCCGACTCCTTTGCCTTGCCCAGGCCTGTTCTTGCCGTGGGTGGCGGGCCTTGGCAGCCCCTGCTTGCCCGCTCTTTGGGAGACCAGCAGGGGCCCCCGCTTGTCCTCAGCCTGGGCTTGTCTTCTGCTCCCGCAGGTACCCGAACACGGCCTGCGAGCTGCTGACCTCGGATGTGCCCCAGATCAGCGACCGGCTGGGGGGAGACGAGGCCCTGTGGGACGTCCTCTACGGCTTCTTGGACCAGGAGCCTCCCTTGAACCCCTTGCTGGCCAGTTTCTTCAGCAAGACCATCGGCAGCCTCATCGCTAGGAAAGCTGAGCAGGTGAGCGGTTCTCTCCTTTCCAGCCGGCTCCCCTGCTGCCTTTACAGGCCCCCAGCTTGAGGAGAGAGATCCTTTTCCTCGGGGGCAGGAGGGGGAATGGACCACGAGGTTCCTTTCTCATCCTCGCCCAGTAAAAAGGCTGCTCTGCCCCGGCCATTCTTCGGCGTTGCCCTTTATTGCATTTATTGTGCCCCTCCACACTTCGCTCTGTGGCCAAAGCATCGGCCTAGGCCTCGTTGCCCTCTGCGGGCCGGGCCGGGCCGAGAGATGGCTCCGGGCACCCAAGGCTGGGGCTTTACACCTGGGGCAGAGATTCACAGAGGAGCCTGCCTCCTCCTGCTGTACGGGTGGTTTTCCTAAAAGGCCCTCTCACTCGGCCGTCCGATATATATATATAGCCGGTTTGGAAAAGAACCCGTCCGCCCAGCCAAACTGGGCCAGACCCAGAGGAGTTCTGAAGGGGGGCGGGAGGGAAACGGCTGCAGCTCAGCCTTCCCCAGCCACTCCCTGGGAGCTCAGGAGGCAGCCTGAGTCCTTCGGCCTGGGAGCTCAGCTCCCCGCCCCCCCAGGGCAGTCAAAGCAGCCCCAGAGGGGGGGGGGGGGGGGGGGGGGCCCGGGGGGGGGGGGGGGGGGGCTTCCTCCCCCGACGGGGGGGGTTCTTTGGGGGGTTTTTAGGGCAGCTTGGGTTGCCCCCCCCCTTCAAGAAGCCATTGCTGGACCGCCCCCCCAGGCTGGACTGTTTCCGCCCCATCCCTGTCCTCCCCTTTCGGGGGAAGGTGGTTGAGAAAGTGATGGCGCTGAAACCTCCGGAGGCCTCGAGGAGACGGTCTGGACCGTTTGGATGATCTCTGGCAAGGGCGGGGTGGAGATTGTGCTCCCACCCTGGTGCAACTTGACCTTTGGGTAGGACCCGGTGGGTGGCACGGTGTGGGCCGGGGGGTGATTCCAGGGTTGGTGGGGGTTCCAGCCATCGGCCCCTGCAACTTGGGGAGGGGGTGGGGGGTGCGTGTCCTCTGCAAACGTTAGCTAGCAGGCGCCCTTGCTGGAAAGGCCGAGCCCTCATCCGGCCTGGCGGCTGGGGTGGTTTCGTTCGCCAGGTGGTTTCGTTCCTGAGGAAGAAAGCCGAGTTTGTGGACCTGGTGCTGAAGCACCTTGAGACGTCCGCCATGATGGACCTCCTCTTGCGACTGGTCAGCTGTGTGGAGCCGGTCCCCCTTCGCCAGGAGGTGCTGCAGGTCAGGGCTCACATTAGGGGGGCCTGTGTTGGGCGAGCGCCCCCTTTCAAAGGGCCAGGCCTGGCTGGGGGACTCCAGGAGGGCGCAGGGCCCCCTTCCCTTGGATGGAGCAGAGGTGGCCGGAGGGGAAGACCCCCCCCACTGGGGCTTTCTCTGCGTGGGATCATCCCCCTTGGCTGCCCGCCCTCATCCCTGATTGCTGGGAATGGCGGCGGGGGGGAGGGGGGGGTTGGCTTTCCTGCAGGGCTCCGGGTGAGTTGCTCAGAAGTGCCTGTTCTGGGCGGCCAGAGATGGCCGGGGCCGGGGTCGGGGGCCGGGGGTGGGGTCCTTTGGCTGCCGTGATTTCTTTGGAGCTTCTGGGACTAAAGCCTGTGAGATTGGAATAAGGGGAGGGGGCTGTAGCAGTGGTGGTGGGGGAAACACCCGAGGTTCAGGTGGGGCACTGGCTTATCTGCTGTTCCTCTCCCCCCCCCTCCATGTTGTGCTGCAGTGGCTGAATGAGGCAAAGCTGGTCCAGAGGCTGGTGGAGCTGATCCGCCCTCACCAGGAGGAAGACGTGAGTGTCCCTCAAGCAGCGGTCAAGGAAGGAGAGGGGCCCAGAGGAGAGGGGGGAGGCCAGCCGGCTCTTCCTGGGGGAGCTCCCCCATGGGCCTCCCCCCTCCCCCTCTGACCCCAAGGGCTCCTTCGCAGGGAGGGGCCTTTCGGAGGGGGGAGTCCTTCTCGGCCGAGCCTCCAGGCCGCCTCCGGTGGGGGTGGAAAACCTGTCCTGGCCGGTCTGTCCTGCCTTCTTCCCTCCCTCCTCGCCTTGAGGGGCAGCCGTCACCCTCAGGGTTCGGCCCATCCTCTTCCTTGGGGAAACGCTTCTCGGCTGCCGCTGCTGGTTTCCCGTGTCGCCCCGAAGCCTTCCTGGTCCTACGGTGGTTTGCTGAACAAGCCCACGTCTGCTTGATCCACGCCACCACGGACGGCTGTTGCTGGGCTTAAATACATACCTCTGCTGAATAACAAGGAGGTGCCAATTCATGAGCACAGAATTCATGCCAAATTGACCCGTTTAAAGGGCAGGGGTGAGGAAATGGCGGAATAGCAACTGGTGGAGACTTCATGATAGAGAGCACGGATGCACCGGAGGCTGCAACTCCTTGTTCAGTCCATCAGGGTTACGTAGGGCCCGTTCAGAAATCCCAAGGAGCACCTTGGATTTAGGCTGAGCCTGGAGGTTTGGGTGCAGCTGTGGAGGGGGCCTGCTGCTCTCTCACCTCAACCCCCCCCCATTTCCCCGGGGTTTGGGGGGGGAATTGCTCGGGCCTTTGAAGGGCCCCCTTGCCAGGAATGACTTGTTGCCCGGTTTGCAGAGACAATCCAACGCTTCTCAAACCTTGTGTGATATCATCAGGCTGAGCAGGGATCAGAGTAACCAGCTGCTCCCGGAGGTGGCCGACCTGGACCCTCTCCTGGCCTCCCTGGAATCGTAAGTAACCAAGGAGGCGGCAGCGGGGGCGGGGCCGGGGGGAGGAGGCCCCGGGAGGCGTTTCACTTGTACCGGAAGTTGCAGCCTGTACAGCCCCCCTGCGGTCATGTCACAGATTGGGTGCCCCCGTGAGCCAACCCCCCCCCCTCCCCGCGAGGGACGGGGACGCTGCAGCTCCCCCACCTGCCCGTCCGCACCCAGGGCCTCCGCTTCATCCCCCGCGGCCACTGCCATGGAGGAAAGGCGCCACAAGCCCCGTACGGCAGCCAGCCACGCCAGCCCCAGCTGCCCGCACTGCCCGCACGGCGCAGCCTCTGCTGTGCCCCACTGCCCTTTGCCGTTCTCCAGGCCGCGCTGCCCACCCCTTCACCGAGCCCCAGGTCCCCTTTCTTTGAGCCTCCTGCTCCTTCAGGAACCTCCCAGCCTTCTCTGGGTCTCTGGAGGACTAGCGGGCTACTTGCAGAACGGCAGCCCCTTGCGAGTACGGGAAGAAGGGGGGGCACCGGGGCGCCCCTGAGACTGCTGGTGGCCCCAGGTCTCTACTTAAGCCCCAGGACGGATGCCAACGAGTGCCCCTGGGCAGGGCAGCCCCAGGGCAGAGATCGGGGACAGACGGGGCAGTGGTGGGGGCTGAGGATTCCTGGGGTGTCTGCAGTTTCCTGCAGCCCCTTGCAGCACGCTCCGTGCTCCTTACCTGGGACCCCCTTCGCTTAACGACAGCAGTTCTCAGCCAGCGATGGCAGCCAGAGTGCCAGGACTGCAGCCGCTAAGAGATGTGGTGATGTGACGCTTTATGGTCACTTCCCTTCGTAGTGGGGATTATGGCCTCAACTGAGCTGCTCAGTGACAGACGTACCTGCCCCGGTTCCTTCCAGTGGTGGCGTTGCAGCACCCCACAGCCGTGCAGTTGCCCTTGGCAGCCCCCCCCCCCTGTTGGATTCCGAGAAGTGCGGTCAACGGGAAAGCTGGCTGGAGGGGGCGATTGGGTGGCCGTGGGGTGCCACGATGTCTTGGGGCTTCCGGTTGGGGAGTGCCACCGTGTCCGCCCTGAGTTGGCGTGGTCACGCGGCATCACCTGGGTCCTTTTGCTACAGAATGGCCGGCCCCAATTTCTCCCGGGGTGCTGACTTGCGTTTGGTGTCTCAGACAGGAGTGCGTGGAGCAGCTCTTGAAGAACGTGTTTGACGAGGGTTTGACGGAGGCCTGCATTGTGAACGGGACGCAAGTTTTGCTGACGCTGCTTGAGCCGAGGAGAGCTGGGTAAGCGGGAGGGTTCTTTCTGCAGGGCTCCCCCGCGCTCCTTCAGGTCCGACTGGCTTTGCGGCTGACCCCTTCCTCCATTGGGCATGCCGCCCTAGGAGGCCCCCGGGGGATTCCTTGCTTGCGTTAACGTGTGAGCACAGCGGCCAAGTTATGCTGAACTCAGATTGGGGGGGGGGGGGGGGGGGTCCAGGCTATGTATGGGCCAAACCGGAAACAAGGAGGGATTTCCTGACAGAACGGCTAATCCATGGAACGGCTTGCCTTGTGGCTGCTCCATCGTGGGAGGTTTTCACGAAGAGGCTGGACAGCTGTTTGTCCAGGGTGGCGTGAGAACTCCCGCCTTGGGCAGCGGGACAGGCTAGAAGATCTCCGAGGTCCCTTCCTGCTGTGGTTCTAGGCACAACCATCCCCAATGACTAGGCAAGGAACTCAACCCAGGGAGGGTCCGATGTTTGGATATTTCTTGAATCGTGTCCCCCTCGAGCAGTGCTGGCTTGGTTTTCCGGCAGAGCGGGGGTGGGGGCTCTGCTGCATGGCCCCCGGGCATTTGGCCTGAGCCCCCTCTGGCGCTTTCCTCTGGCCGGCAGGTCCTTCTGGGTCCGGGTATCGCTTGCTGCCTTTCCTTGGTCTGGAAGCGGAGCCAGTTCGGCCGGCCTGGGAGAGTTCAGGTGCTGGCCCAGCCGTGGGGAGAGCTGAGCCCTTGCCCAGCCTGAGGCCCCTTTGGGGCTGGCCCCTCCTCTCGGCCCCGGGAAGAGGGCAAGGCACCTCGGAAACAGGCCAGAGGAGACCCCCAGCGCTGAGCCCCTCCATGTGGCTGCGTCCTCATTGCTCTGCCCTGGGCTCCCCCCCATCCCCCCCCGGGTGAGAACTCGAACTACATGACCTTGGCGGTGGCTGTGAGGCGGAAGCAGGCCTGTTCTGAGGCACCGGCCATGGCTCCAATGTGGTCAGAACATGATTGGTTTGTCTGACGTCGGCTTATTTTTCGACCCACAGCTTGGAGGGCCTTTCTGACTCCTTCTGCCAGGGGTTTGAAAAGTTTCACCCTGTCAGTAGCGGCATCTTGCAGGGCATTGAGCCGCGCCTGAAGGACTTCCACCAGCTGCTGCTTCGCCCGCCCAAGGTACGAGGGGCGAATTCCTGCGCGCTGGCCTGGATATACGGGGACAGGAAGGCCTGGCCTTCCACGGCAGCCATTGACGACACCCTCAGGAAGGGGGCGGGGGGGGGCAGGCGCTAGGACCCAGAAGGAAAGTGTTGAGCGGGAGGACGGAGAGAAAGAGAGGGAGAGACAGAATGAAGAGGCGTCATAAGTCCCAGCCGAGAGAGAAATACTGGAAAATAAAGGAATCAGGGTTTATCAGATAGAGGCAACTGTCAGAAGAGAAACATAAATGACCACTCGAAATGGGGGCGGGGGGGGCGAGGTGGGCTAGAACTTATTCTATAAAACCTTTGAAATGGGAGAAAACGCGTATTCGGTGCTATGACGGCAACTTGAAGAATTAAATATTGTTAGACGTGAAAGAAAAGAATTTAAAGTTCAATCAGGGTTAAAATATGGAACATTATTATAAAATTCTGGAAACCCCTTTATGGACCTTGGCCGACATGTGGAGAGAAACAGCAATGAAGGGATTTGGGGAGGGGGGGGCTGGGGGGGGGGGCGGCCAGGGGGGGGGGCGCCTACATGGGGTCTGATGGGGGGGGGGGGGGGGGCTGCTGGCTTGCCTGGCCTTGTGGCCAGGAGCCATTTTGAACCAACGCTTCCTTTTTCTATCGTGTTGCTTTTTTCCCCCCTATTGTTTTCTTTTCTTCCTGACTTCGGTATTAGCCGTTGGGGTTATACAGTTCCTTGATAATAGTAATTTTTAAAAAGTCATTTTTTTAAAAGAAAGGGGAAGTTGACTGGCTCTGGGTGAGGTTGTGCCAGGGCTGAGGCCGACCGGAGAGGCCGGGGGAGGAGGGTCAGGAGGGCCTTTCCGGGGGGGGGGCACGTGGGGGGCGTTGCCGGTGTGCCTGGCAGAGCCTCCCCCAGTGGAGGGACGGAGGCTGCTCTCCGGGTGACGGCGGTGGCTGGCTCGGCTCAAGGGGTGGCCCCCTTCAGAACGAGGCCTGGGGCAGCCCCCTTGGCAGGGGAAAGGGGGCGCCCACCCCCTCCCTGCTCGGGCTCGGTGGGGAGCCGGCTGGAAACGCTGGTCTTCCTCCCTTGGTGGTGGCAGGTGGCTCCCATCCTGACGACCATCGGGATCCTGGAGGAGCCCCTGGGCAATGCTCGTCTGCATGGCGCCCGCTTGGTCGCCGCCCTTCTTCACACCAACACGCCCAGCATTAATCGGGAGCTGTGCCGGCTTAACACCATGGACCTGCTGCTGGTGAGTGGGGGTGGGGTGGGGGGTGGGGGGGCTAGGCTTGCCCCCGGGGCACCTGGAAAGTGGGTTTTCCAGGGATAAGACGTCGGTAGGCCTTGGTTTCCATACCGGAGAAAGGCATGTCTGTGCGTGCGTGCGTGCGTGTGTGTTACTGGCTTGATGGCAGATGACCAACCAAACGTTGGTCTGTCCTGTAAGTGCCAGTCTTTGGGGAGGCTGAAGCGTGCAAAGATTGCCCTGGGAGTTTTGATGGCGGAGGACTGACAGGATGCCTTGTTTCAGGACCTGTTTTTCAAATACACTTGGAACAACTTCTTGCACTTCCAAGTGGAGCTGTGTGTCACAGCCATCCTGATGCACTCAGTGCCTGGAAGCAAGCTGCTCGCGGAAAACAGTGAGGGGACGGATGGAAACGTCTCCTGGGAAAATGCTGAAGCGCCAGAGAACCTCACACTGACTCACGTAAGCGTCCTCGGGCATCGACGGATCCTCCTGAAAGGAGGTGGCGGCTGCCGCCACGGAAGCCAACCGTGCCCCAAGGAGGGGGCTGTTTGGACCCTCAGCCATTGGCAAAGAGCCACCGGTGCTTCTTGGCAGCGTCTTCCTCCCCGCCCTCCTTTCCTGTGGGAGCCGGAGTGGGGGCCCTGGTTCCCCGCCAGGGGGATTAGATGGCCCCCCTCCTCCTCCTCAGGCGGCCCTTAGGGTTCGTGTGGCAGCCCCACCTTTGTGGGTGACGATGAAGGCAGGCAAGGCCAAGGGTAAGGGCAGTGCTGAAGCTTCCCTCTGCCTTGGCATGAGAAGAGTCCCAGTCTAAATGGTGCGTTTTCAGGGATTAAAAAATGTTCTTGTCAGAAATGTCAAAATCAAACCCGACAATTCTGTGGCAAGACTGTTATTAAGCGTTGTAAGACGACAGCCCCCTCATAGCCCGAAGAAGTCTTGGTTTGTCCCTGCCCTGTGGGCCGTGTGGATGGTCCCTGGTGGGGCAGCCCAGGAGCTCTTCTTTGCTTGGAAGCGGCCTTCCTCCTTTCCTCCCGCTTGGAAGGTGCCGGCAGACTCTGACAGGGACCAGAGCTGCCTCCGGACCTCCGTTTGTGGCTCTGCCTCGGGGGGGGGGGGGCCTCCAGGGAGCTGCTTTGGCCCTGCTGCTCCATTCACCACAGCTGCTCTCCGGCCTGACCCAGGGCTTCCCCCTCCAGGCCTGACGTCCTCAGCTACCCACCCTGGCGGTGGAATCCCGGGACTTGAAATCGGCCCTCCTGGGAGGTTGGGGAAGAGAGGCTGACCTGGGCGGCCCTGTTTGCTCCGCTCTCTGCTGGGAGGGGGAGCTGGGAAAGGGGCCCCGGGCCTGGGGGCAGGGGCAAGGGGAGCCCCAGAGCAGCGCTGGCTTGCCCAGGTTTGGGACGGGCAGCCGCCCTTGGGGGCCACCTCTTGGGAGCTGCGCCTGGAAGGTTAAACCCCGCAGCCCAGCGGTGGCAAGACGGACCTCGGTCCCCGTGGGATGCTTAAGCCAATGCCCCGTTCGTGCTCGGCCACCCCCAAATGTGCATTGCCTCCTTTGGGCTTAGGGTGGTTGGGGGTGTGTGTAATTGGGAGCTGCACTTTCTAACACAGGGCAGCAGCCCTTGAGATGACGGGGTTGTGTCACTGTGTCCCAGTAGGAATGATCCCCTGTGGAAGTGTCACTGGGAGCAGCTTCGGCCTCCCTGTGGGGTTTGGCTGCTTGTACCCGTGTCAGAAAGACGGGTTTCCACTCCTGGTCCTGAGACGCTTCCGCTCTCTTCCTCTTCCAGCTCTTCCAAAAGTGCTGCCTGGTGCAGAGGATCCTGGACGCCTGGGAGGCCAACGACAAAATCCAGTAAGTCTCCGAGGGACCCCGGGACTCCTCCCTGCGCCCTCCCCAGGCCTTTTCATCGGCGCAGGTCTGGCTCGGCTCCCTTCCGGGGGGGACGGGGGGGACGACGACACGGGCAGCCTTTAGGCCAAAGCACAGCCGGATTGGCCGGCTCACCGGAATCGCTCGGCCTCCCCCTGGCGTTCCTCACACACCGTCTTTTTCTGGCTCAGCTGTGCAGTTGGTTCCCAGGCGGCTCTTTGGGGGAGCGATAAGGGGGTGAGGCGTGGCAACATGGGCCACCTGACCCTTGGACAGAGCTGGCTTCCTCCTGAGTCGAGGATCGCTGGGCCCTTTGGGGCTCTCCGGGGAGGCCATTTCCGGCCCAAGGCAGAGGGCAGCTGAGCCGCGGCTCCCCCGTGGCCGGACCTGCCCTGAGCCGCCTCCTCCGCCTCCTCCTCCCCCCCCCCAGCAGAGACCAGAGGGGAGATGGAGGCTGCTTGGGCTTCGGTGTCTCAGTGGCTGTTGCTCCCCGCTTTGGCTTTTTCAGGGCCGAAGGAGGGATGAGGCGTGGCAACATGGGCCACCTGACCCGGATCGCCAACACCGTTGTGCAAGCGGTGGAGAAAGCGCCCCCTGGGCACAGCCAGGCCAGGGAGTTCATCATCAGAGGTGGGAGGTGCTCCTCTTCCTAGGGCAGCCGGTGCCCAAAACCTGCCCGGCCCAAGCGGGGGGTGGGTCGGGGGGGGGGGGGGGGGGCCCCCCCCACCCAGCCGGGGGGGGGGGGGGGGGGGGGGGGGTCTCCCCTCGAGTGAAAGGGTCCGATGCTCAGAAGCGTTTTGTTTGGGGTCCGGACTCGGCTGGCCGGCTGCACCTGGTGGACTCCCAGGCTGGGGCCGACAGGACAGCTTTCCGTCCCCTGAGCCCCGGCACTAGGAAGCTGGATTGTAATTCTGGGGGTTTTTTTTAATTGTTTTAGAATTATTTATCTTACGTGGTTTTGTGAGTTGCCCAGAGTTGCTCCAGAGCAAGATGGGTGGCAAATCAGCTTCACAAATACATACAAGTCGGTGGGTGGGTGGGTGGATGCCAGGCAGGACCCCCTTCAGGCGGCTTGGTCCCGTGCCTGGCCCTGGCACCTGGAGTGGGCGGGAGGGCTGAAGCCCGGCCGATCCCGGCTCAGTCCGAGAGAGGCCGGAGGCGAAACCCCAGAGCGCTCAAGCTCAGCGGCCCAGGCGGCTGCAGAGCGTTGGCCTCTCTGCGCACAGGAGGGCCAGCCGGCTTCTCTCTGCTCTCCCGCTCTGGCCCGCCCGAGGCTCCGGCGTGTGGCCCTCTCAGCCCTGCGACGTCTCCGTCCTTGCAGGCCTTCCTGAAGACTGCCGAGGCCGCTGGGAGAGCTTCGTGGAGGAGACTCTGGTGGAAGCCAACCGAAGAAACACAGTGGATTTGGTGAGGCCTTCTAGCCTTCTGCCATTTTGAACCGGGGAGGGGCGGGTGCGTATCTGTAGGTGTTGGAGCTGAGGAACTGTAATGGAAGCTGCCCCAAGAGGCGGCCCCTGGGGGTGGCCAGCTTTTCCCTCCGGGCCGCCGGGCTCCATCTAGGGTCTCTCCTCTGCGCAGGTGACGGCCCACCACCTGCACTCCTCCAGCGAAGACGAGGAGGCCAAGGCCGCCTTCCCCAGTGAAGTCTCCCTCCAGCAGGTAGCTCCCTCGGCGGGGGCGGGGGCGGGGGCTCCCCTGGCCAGTTCCTGCTGCTCCGCTGGCTCGCTCCTGAGGCCATTCCCGGGCGCCCCCGGTTCCACCTTCGCTCGTGGCTTTGGGAAGAGCTGGCAGGCTCAGGGTCATCTTGGAAGGTTTAGGGAGTCAGTTCTGGTGTGGAAGGTGAAAGGGGGGGGCGGGGGGGGCCTCATTCGGGGCCCCTTGTGGTCCACCAGAGCCTCAGGTATGAGCCCCGCGGAGGCTGCCCCTGCATCGTAACTGCAAGGGTGGCCAAAGAGCCGCCTCATTTCCGCGGCCTGTTCAAGGTCCCTTGCGGCCTTTCGGAGACGAGCAAAAAGAAGGGAGAAAAAAAACTGGGCTGAGCTGGTGAGGTTCTCCCGCTTGCTGGGGACGGGTTGGCTGTGGGGCTGAGCCTTTGGGGGAGGGCTCTGCTCGGGTTTGGGGGTTGATGGGCCCCTCTTTGAGGAAGGGCACGTCTGCCTCAAAAAAGGGGGGGGGGGGGCAGAGTAGTTGATTGGCGTCTCTAGCCTTCCCTTTTTGGGGGGGGGGGGCCCCCTTGGGCCCCCCGGGGGGGGGCGGGGCCCCCCCCCCCGGAAACGGCGGCTGCTTCAGCTGGGGCACCCCACGGCTCCAACTTTCTGGTTTATTTGTTTGCTTGCTTGTTTCCTTCCTTCCGCGTTACTTGTGTCCTGCCTCTATTGTTCAGCCGACACAGAACCTCTGTGAGATGCAGCCCTTCAGGCCCCCCCACCCCCCCCAACCTTTAGCTGTGCTTGGGGTGCCTGGTTGTGTGTCGTATATTGGGGGGGGGGTTGGATTAGGTCTGGACGGAAGGGCCCCCTGGGTGTGTTCTGGCCAGACTCATCGCCTGTCCCTGTGGCTTCACCGGGGTGGGGGTCTGCTCCACCCCGCAAGCCAGTCACCACCACTCCTCCTCCTCCTCCTCCTGCCTCAGGCCTTCTCCGAATACCAGGTGCAGCAGATGACGGCCCTTTTCATGGATCAGTTCGGCTTCAATGACGAAGAGTTTGCCAATCAGGATGACAACATCAAGTGAGTCTCTTCTCCCCCCCCCCCCGCCCCCCCGCTTGGACCCAGATCCTCCTGCAAGCTCCCTTGAGGATCCCATCAGGGAGGCCCCTTCCCTGACTGCTCTTTCATCCGGGGAGGCCTCGGACCCCCCTCGTGCGTGGCCTTCCCTGGCGGAGAGGGCTGGGCACCCCCAGGGCAGGCGTTCCTTCACGCCCGGTGAGTTCTGTTGAAGGCAGCCGCCAGGGGACGGCCTGGGCGTGAGGGCACCGGGAGAGCTCCCCTCCTTTGGAGGCCTGGCCTAGGGGCTGGACGGGTGCGGTTCTCTTGCGCTTCAGAGGACGGGGGAGGCGGCCGTGGCCTCTTCCACCTTCTCCCGGGGGCTTCCTTCCCCATCGCAGGTTTCTCGCGGGGAGGGGGGGCTCCGAACGCGGCCCCCATGGCCTTTCTCCCCCATCTATTCCAGTGCCCCTTTTGACCGGATCGCAGAGATCAACTTCAACATTGCTGTAGATGATGACAGTGTAAGTAGTCCAGCCGGCCGGCCACTCAGGGGTTGCCAGGGCTGCCCGACAGGCACGAAACCTGCACTGGTCCGTCCTAAGACCCCTCCGCCTCCAGGGAGGGTGCTGGGGAGCAGCGGAAAAGCCTGAGGCCTGCTTGCCTGGCGGTGCTCCCTGTTGGAGCTGGATGAGCTTCCCTTCCTCCGTGGCTGCAGAAGCGAGGAAGCCCCCCCCGCATCCCCCATCCCCTCCACTCCGCCCTGTAGAGGGGTGGCGGGAGCAGTGGCCCCCTGTGGTTCATCCTGCCCAGAACGCCTGGCTCCTGGTCTGAGCCCCCTTGCTCAGCATTCTTCGGGAATGAGCGAGGCAGCGCCAACCACCGGAGCCCACTCTGGGCCGGGCACAGCAAAAGACGCCAGGGTTCAACTGGGAAGGCTGCCCTCCTTCCGTGGAGAGCCTGGAAGGAGAGAGCCAGCCTGGGCTCTGGGAAGTCACACCGGGTGGCCGCTGGGCTGCTCTTTGCAGGGCTGGCCTCTCCCAATGGTTCTCAGCCTTCGGCCAGCGGCCGCTCCGAGGGAGGATAGCCCTGGTCCAGCCCCTCCCAGCCCTACCCTCACGCTCCCGTGATGGCGCCCCTTCAAACTTACGACCAAGTCCCCCGTGATGGTCGCCACTTGCAAGCTTCCTCGCTGCTTCCAGCTCCCCACCTGCCTGGGACATGCAGCTGCCCCCGGCTAACGTCGGCTGGGAGGAGCCCCCGCTCTGGGATTGAGTTGCCAATGGCAACCGGCAGTGTTTTACAGTCACGCTGCTTAGGGATCGACATTTATTTATCCCTCTTCAGCATCATCCTTCTAACGTAAGTGGCTCTGGATGGGTTACAATAAAAGAAATATAATGTAAAAGCCTCCATGAGAACAAGTTAAAAACACAATTTAAAAGAGTTGTGATGTTAAACCTTGAAAGAATTCAAAAGCTTAGAAGACAGAACACCCTCCTGGCTCCAGCCACCGCCCAGGTTGCAGCCCTGAAGGTGAAGCCTTTGTAGAGCCCCCTTTATCCCCGGGCACAGCAAGGGCAGAGTGAGGACCGGTGCCTTGGCTGCTGCTCATCATCCTGCTGCGAGTGGGCCGTCGTAGCGGCTCTAACTGGCGATGGGTTGGGCTCGTCCCTCGTCTTCCTCCCGGGAGGCTCCCGGCCATTTCAGCCCCTCTAGGGGGGAGCAGTGGGGCAGGGGAGGCGGATCCTCTGCAGGGCCTCCAGCACCTGCCTGCCCAGGAAAGATCGCCTGGTCTGAGCCGGCGTTCGCCTCTCCTCTAGGCCAGCGCTTCCCTCTTTGAAAGCTGCTGCAGTGAACGCATCCAGCAATTCGATGACAGCGAGGAGGAGGAGGAGGAGGAGGAGGATATCTGGGAGGAGAACGACGTAAACTATGCAGCCCAAGCCAAATCACGGTCGCGGTAAGACAAAAACTGGAGATTGGCCCCTAGCAGCTGGAAGAAGAGAGTGGCCTTGGGGTCTGGGGGAGGCCGGCCTGCCTGGCCCAGGCAGCGGCTGCCCATCTGGGCACTCAGACGGTCAAAAACATCACAACCATGTAAGAAGATGGCGTTTCGCCAAGAGGCAGCCCTCGCAAGGCTAGGGACCAATCCAAGGTGAAAAGACTGGTGGGGAAGCCGCCCCCCTCCCCCCCAAACGAGGGTCGGGCAGAGCCCAGCCTTCTGCGGGAGGGATGTCCCACGGGGGGGGCGGGGGGGCGCTCGCTCGTCCTGGATCCAGTGGGTCAAGAATCCTTTAGCTGCAGTGCCCCTCCCCCGCCTGATCGAGTGGGACAAGCGGGGGGGCGGTTTAAAATGTAAAGCAAATAAATACTCTGAGATGGTTTGGTCGCATAAAGGGAATGAATAAGAACTGCCGTTTTTAAAAGAAAAACAAGCAGGTTGAGAGGAAAGAGAAGACCGAGAAGGTCCCGACTGGGGGATCCGTTGGATGAGATCCTAAAAAAGAAGGTGTGGGAGATTGAACGCTGTCCTAAACCGCTTGGAGTCCCTCCGGGCAGGCAGAGAAGGCAGGCAGGCTCCCTTGCCCCACCAGAAATGGGTCCACGCCCGTTCCCGCCCTTTGGGGCAAACCGCGGGGGGATTTTAAAGGGCTGGAATGCTCTCTGCAGAAGGAAGCTTCCCGGGGTGCCTCAGCTGCTCACCTACCAGCCATGGGGCTCTGCAGGTGCTGCCATCATCCTCCCCTCTCCCCCCCCCCCCCTTTCCCTCCCCTGAAGTAGGAGGAGGGAGATCGTGCGTGTCCCCCCCCCCCCCACACACACACGCAGTTGCTCTGGCAAATCTGTGGGTGGAAAACTTGGATGTAAACAGAGAGCTGGGAGCTCCGAGCCATGTTTGTTGGTCAATAGAATAGAATAGAACTGAATGGGAACAGAATAGAAGAGTTGGAAGGGACCTTGGAGGTCTTCTAGTCCGGGCAGGAGACCCTCTCCCATTTCAGACAAACGGCTGTCCACTCTCTTCTTCGAAACCTCCAGTGATGGAGCAGCCACAACCGCTGGGGGCCAGCAGTTCCCCTGGTCAATGGTTCTGACTGTCAGGAAATTCCTCCTTCGTTCCAGGTTGCCTCTGCTTCTTGCCCTGGTGCCCTCAGGGGCTTTGGAGAGCAGCTTGGCCCCCTCCTCTTCTTTGGGGCAGCCCCTGAGATATTGGAAGACTGTTACCGTGTCACCCCTGGTCCTTTTTTTTAATCAAACTAGCCAAACCCAATTCTAGCAAGTGTTCTTTATGTTTTAGCCTCCAGTCCCCTAATCATCTTTGTTGCTCTTCTTTGCACTCTTTCTAGAGTCTCAACATCTTTTTTTTACAAAACTGGATGCAGTATTCCAAGTGTGGTCTTACCAAAGCTTTATGAAGTGATATTAGCAGCTCACGTCATCTTGATTCCATCCTTCTATTAATGCAACCTAGAATCGCATTGTCTCTTTTGGTAGCTGTAACACACTGCCGGCTCATATTTAAGTGATTATCCACTAGGACTCCCAAGATCCCTCTCCCAGTTACTACTCTTGAGCAATGTACCACACGTGGTGTACCTGTGCATGTGGTTCTTCTTGCTAAATGTAGAGTCTTTCCTTTTCCCCCACTGAACTTGGTTTGTTTAGATATAGTGCCCAAGGTTCCAGCCTGTCAAGATCCGCCTGCGTTTGGAGCCTCCCCGTAGGTGCAGCTCCACTGAGGGCGACCCACTTGCGCAGTTCCTCATTGTCCTCTTGTTTCTGGGTCACTTTAGCTTTGGAGGACTTCGCTCTGTGGAAGGCTCAGGCAAAGGTAGCCTAGAAAATGGGGAACATGAGGGCGGCATGGACTCTGGGGAAGAAGAGGCTGAGAAGGGGACAGCTGTCCATTCCCAGGACCCCTGGAAGGCAGACAACCAGGCGGCGGTGGATCCCTCCTCGGAAGGTAATGAGGTTTGGGAGAATATAGCCAGATCTCCGGGGCGTTGGCTACCCATTCGAAAGGGCTGCACCCCACACCTCCTTATTTCTCAGGGCTGCCAGGTTGAAGGCTGGAGGGTGGGACCCCAGAACTATCCACTCCCCCACCTGTCTTAGTTCGATGCCTCTGAATTGGCCACGCGTGGCCGCCTGCTTTCTGTTCCCGGATGGGAGGACACTGGTGCAGGGACTAAGCCCCGTGTGGGGTTTGAGTGCACGGGGCCACCCCAGGCCCTCGACGGAGACGCCTGCCCCTTGCAGCGCAAGACGGGAGCCGGGGCCTCCGGAGGGCATGTCTGCGCTCGCCTTGGCCGTTCACGGAAGCTGCTTCCGCCCCAGTCAGAGGGCCCGGACAGCTGACCCCTAGCAGTCGGTGCCCCTGGAGTGTTGTGGCAGTCCAGCTTCCTTCACAGGCTGTACAGAAAACTGGAAATCTGTTTCTGCCAGCTGGAAGCCCGGATTTGGGGTTGATTGTGAGGCACTTTCTAAGAAAGAGTGAAGGTAGCAAGAGCTGTCAGAACAAGCACGTACCTTTCAAGATCCCCAAGGAGCTCTCTCTAAAAGGCAACTGGACTTTCTCGGGGTTTTTTCCGTGAAAATGTTTCGCTTCTCACCCAAGAAGAACTGAAGAAGCTTCTTGCATGAGAAGCGAAACGTCTCCCAGGAAAGGAACCAAGAACGTCCAGTTGCTCAGCCGTGCCCTTTGAGGTGACCACCCTCCCAGCGGTGCGCAAGTATGAAGGCATTCGTTCTTGGAAGAAACCTGAAGTGCAAGACCCCTCCGCTGGCTCCTCAAGCCACCTGGCTTCTCCTCCCCCCTCCCCGACTCCCCCCGCTTTGCCCGTCCCTGCTTCACGGTCACCCAGAGGGGTCTGCTGCCTTCCTCTCAGCGGAGCAGCAAAGCCCTTGGCCAGAGCCGCGGGAGCCAGGCAGAGGTCACCTCCTGGCCAGGGAGCGTGCCAAGGATCGGGCTCCGGCGGGCCCAGCAAGCGCAGGCTGCGCAGAACAGGGAAGGGGGAAGAGCGAGGCAAGGCGTCCGGAAAGGACACTCGCTGTCTGGCTTCCCACGTTCCAGATTGGGGGGGAGGGGGAGAGGCCTGGGTTTGAGCGTTGGAAGGGGTCTTTGAAGCCGGCCAGAGGGAAATGCCCTGGAGGGCAGGTGTTGGGGACTTAGTGGGGGGGGGGGGGGGGGGGCCCAGGGGGGCCGCGGGGGGCCCCCCGCCCCCCCCCCCCCCCCGTCGTCTTCCTTGCCGCATCGAGGGCTGCTGGGTCTGTGGGATGGGCAGAGCCCCAGCTTCTCCTCCGGAGGTGGAGGCTCCTTTGCCCTGCAGATGAGCAGGTGGGGGCCCTTTCTGGCAACTGAGCCCCCTGGGCTGCCCGCTGCGGCCCCTGCATAGCAGCCCCGTGGCCCTTTTGCCTTGCAGGGCCTGGGTGGAGGACGGCCGCTGAGCCCGTGAAGTCCAAGCCTCCAGCCTCTTGGGTGGCCACAGACATCGGGTCCAGCGTGTGGGATTCCGTAATGCCTGGCACGAAGGCTCCCGAAGAGCGAGGCTGGGCCCAGTTCCCGGACTTCCAACCCTTCTGCTGGTAAGGGGCAGGGGGAGGCCACACCTGCTTGGCAGGCCCCAAAGGCCCAGTGCCTGCCGGGCAGAGGGGTTTGCTCCCTGAAAGGGTTTCGGGGGTGCTCCGAAAGTGAGCAGAGAGGAGAGTGAGGACAGGGGCGTCGTATTCTGAAACGTTGGGCGACTCTGGGTGTTAGCTGAGAAATGGCACCTGCAGGGCCCATCCTGGCAGGGACCTGATTCGGGGGAGGAGGAGAGGAGAGTTCTGGAAGCATCTAGAAGGCGGTTCCTGACCTGCTCTGGATCATCTCGGGGCAAACCTTCGGGTCGCTCTTCCTGGGAAAGCATCTGAAGGATTACAAAGCAGCCCAGGCCTTTGGGGAAGCCGCTGGTTCAATGGAAGAGTGTGCCAAGGTGTCCGCCCCCCCCGCCCCCCACCCCAATTAAGAAATGCCTCCTTTCCATCCCTTTCCAGCCCTTTCGTGCCTTCCCCTGTCCCGGCCGGCCCGTGGCTTTCTCTCCCCTTCACACCCGCACCCCCACCTCCCCCTTGCTCCCCGTGGGCGCTCCTTTTCTCTCTGGAGGGGGCAGTCGAGGGCAACTGGGGCGGGGAGAGGGGGGGGCTGAAGATGCGGGACCCGTTGCTCTCGCGGGGGGCTTCCCGTTAGAGGCCTCCAGCTGAGGGCCAAGGCCGCCACCTCGGGTCTTCCCGTTGAATGACTGCCCCGATTTTGTCTCTCACTTGGGACAAAGGACTGGGGGAGGGGGAGGGGTTTACTTTCCCGGAGCTGCCGCAGGGCTGTGGCCCAGGGGGCCGTGCGCAGGGCCAGAAACACTCCGCCCGAGCGAGCGAGAGACTTGGCCTTTCCCTTCCAGCTCCGAAGCAGCTCCCAAGTGTAGCTCCCCGGTGGAGAACGACTCGGAGGGAAGTCCCAGGCAGAGCCAGGACGAGAACGGTAAGAGGAGGGAAGGGAGCTTCTGCAGGCCTTTCGGGGTGCCCGGGTGGGGAGGAGTCAGGCTCCCCTTGTGCCTGTGCCAGGCGAGATGCTCCGGGACGCTCTCTTTCCGACGGGAAAGGCCAGGCCTCCCAGGGAGTTCTGCTGGAAAGACCCCTCCCTCCCCCTCCCTTCCCCTCCCTCCCCACCACCAGCTTGGCCTGCCGGCCCTTCTCCCCCGGCCCTGTTGCCTGTTGCAGGAGGCAAGGGACCTACCTGAGCTGTAATGGGCCTTGGCCTTCACCAGCTCAGGAATTTGAGATATATTTTGGAACACTGATGTAGATTTAGTCAAGCTGAGGCAGAAATTTAGACCTCTGCCAGTATCCCCCTGGAAAGGCTTTTGAGGGGAAAGAAAATGGCTTGGAAAGAAGGCAGAGGCCTTGGAGGGGACGCTTAGCCCCAGTTCTCTGTCGTTGGGCACCGGGCTTGCCTCCGTCCCACCGAGGCGGCTCCCTTACGGCTGCCCTGTCTCAGGTGCTCAAGTGCTCCAGGTTCTTCGGAGGTTTTTAATTTTGTCAGCTAGCAAAGGGGTCTCCCTCGTTTTAAGGCAGTGCACAAAAGAGCCGAGCCTGGGCACGTGCAGCCTGGTGCGGGAGGAAGCCTTGCGTGATGGGGCATTGCCCGCTTCTCCTTGTACAGTCAGCGCTGCCGCCTCCCCTTGCTCCTGGAATGTCTGCGTGGCACGGAAGGCACCCTTGGTGGCCTCAGACAGCAGCTCCTCTGGTGGCTCAGACAGCGAGGAAGAGGACGAGGCGGCCAGCGTGGTCACAGAAACCCTCAGCCCAGGTTCAGGCCAGGAAACCGCCCCGCTGACTGTGGACGCTAAGAAAGAAAAGGCCCTCTTCATCAGGTGCGGACGTGGTCAGCAGGGGACCGGGGGCGAGGGCCGAAAGATGCCCTCCAGGCACCCAGGCAGTGGCACAGAGAAGGCGGGGAAAGCGGGGTATGGGGAGCCTCCTGAGGAGAAAGCCCCCCCAAAGCTGGAGAATGGAAGGGGGGCATCGGTGGGACTCCCCCGGCGCCAGGAGCTCCCTCCCTTGCAGGCAGAGCCTCGTTAGGGGCCAGTTGAAGGAACGATGTCGCCCTTAAAAGTCTTGTGACCCTTGAAGGACTTGGAAACTTACCGTATTTTTCAGACTATAAGACGCATCGGACCATAAGACACACCTAGGTTTAGAGAAGGAAAACAAGGGGAAAAATAGCATTCTGCCGGTCAAAAACAGGCCCATATTCACTCTATAAGATGCACAGACATTTCCACCCACTTTTTTTTTGGGGGGGGGGTGTCTTATAGTCTGAAAAATACGGTAATTTCTTCCCTTTGCACTTCATAAAGAAAATGCCTACACAAAGGCAACAAGTCAAATAAGCAAGAAGAGCCCCTTAATCTCCAACTTTGCCCCCAATGTCCAGGTAACTTTCGGCTAGAGAAAAACTCTCCCAGGAACAGCTTTTAACTGTAGAAAGTTCAGTTCAAAACAAGGCACATACAGACTGTAACTAAAAATCCAAACAAACAAAGCTGCAGTAATTAACTTGACAGGGCAGGAGAAAGACTTTCGGACTTGAAAGCATGGGAACACTCAGACAGTTGGGAAGACACCAGGAACACAGATAAACCATGACGAGACCAGATGAATTCACAATTTGCTCCCAACAACTTGCTGCGTGTAGCTTCCCTTTTTAAACACTGTGTTCCCAGCTGCAGCTAATGAAGGGAATCAGGGCCCTTTCCTCCCCCGTAAGCCACGCAATTCATGTTGCTCCCTTCTCCGTTCCTGCCTGCGTGCCCTAGGATGAAGAGAGGGTGGGCCTGTTTCTTCCTCTGAACTCCCTCTCCCTTGCTCTACCTCTCCCCTGCTCTGCCCAGCCGACTGTGCCCTTCCCCAGTTTCTTCCACAGCCAACGGAGCCATTCTCCCACTCCCTGTCAGCTACTTGGCCTCCCCCTCCGAATTAGATGCCAACAGGGGCATGACACAACTTGAACAGCAGCAGCAGCAGCTGCTGCTGCTAATCCTCGGATCAGGTCCAGAGTGGAGGTGGAACCGTCCCACAAGAGTCTAGCCACCTTTTCATCCTTCCTCGGCACCTGAAGCGTTGCCATGGCAGCCCCAAACTCTTCCTGGAAGGGGTGGGTTTCCAAGATGTGGATGTGAGGGGCATCCCTGAAGAACAGTTTTATTAAGAGGGCTCTAAAGGGAAGAAGCAACCAGGCCACGGATTTTAGGGTGGGGGTGGGGAGAGGCAAGTAAACGGCTTTGCTTCTCACGGGCCCTAAAAGACGAATGGGCTTCCGTGTAGAACTCATTGACGTTCTGAGTTTCCTTGGCAAAAAGAGACCCGGCCCTGCTTCGGTGCCCTTGATCGAGAGCAGTTGGAGGCAGCCTCCAGGCCAGCCATTAAGTGGGCGGGTAACATCACCCAGCAAGGGTGGAGCTGGAGCTCTCCAAATTGCCTTCCTGGAAGGAAAGTGACCAAGGGGAGAAACAACCGCGAGCGAAGGAGGAATTCCCCGACAGTGCGAACAACCAGCCAGTGGGACAGATTTTGAAGTTGTGGGTGCTCCAGCACTGCAAGTTTTTAAGAAGCGATTGGACAACCATTGGTGTGAAATGGCATGGGGTCTCCTGCCTCTGAGCAGGCGGCTGGACTAGGAGACCACCGAGGTCCCCCGCGACCCTGTTAGATTCTGTTCTGTTCCTTAGCTGGAGGTGAAAGCCAGAGAAGTTTTGCCTCTCTCTCTTCTGCAGGTGGTTCCCAGGAGGACACTTGGCCCTCCCTGGCCCGTTTCACCCCCTGAATTTCATTAGGGTTGTGGCTGGGAACAGGCCGGTGTCGCCCCAGGCCCACCAAGCTGGAGGAATTGAAAAGACGGTCCCAGGTGGTTCATGAATAGAAGGGGGATTAGTGCTGTGGATAGCCGGCAGAGGTGCAGATGGCTGAGGCGAGCGAGGACTCTGAGGGGTCAGGACCATCAGGGAGTGGACTGCTGCCTTCAGAGATTGTGGGGGCTGGCAGCAGCGATGAGGAGGTTCCCGAGGAGCCTGTGCCAAGTGCGCGTGCATGAAGGGTTGCTTGCAGGAAAGAACAATTACAGCAGCACAGGCGACTCGGGAGTAAGGCTGCAAGGTAATGGCCCTCAAGAGAATAAAAGCCAGGTTTTGAAAAAGCGTTCTTTGCAGAAGGCAAAGAAGCTCTGAAGCTCAGCTTGTGGACATTTTAGTTTGTGCTTGCAGAATCATATAAATTAGTTCTTATCTCTGGGTTTTTGGCAGCCTTGACTTGGCAAGGCTCTTTCTTGTTAGAGTTAATTAGTGGAAAGCAGCCTTTTTATCTGCAAAGGAACAGAATTCGTGATTAAACCTTAAAAGGTGGGGGCTGCTGCCTTCGTCTGTGTTTGCCCTCTGGGAACCCGGTTGGGTCAGAACAATTGCGGGCTGTTCTGGGTGAAAACAGGAAGTGCACAGGCCCGTTGAGGAGTATTAATGTAGGGTGAGCGTTTCTTCTCCGTTGAGGCTCGTAACGCCCCAAGTACCAGGTTGAGGGGAAGAGGGCTGGGTCACCATGTATTTTTGTTAATAAGCACCTGGTGCTGAAGGAGGCAGGTGCGGAGCTGGGGCGCTCAGCGTTTCCCCTCCTGGGGCTTTTGGCCTGCTGGGTGTGGGTGCAGCGACTGCACGGGCTTCCCACCCTCCTTTAAGGGCCAAACTTTGCAGTGGTGGTTGAAATCCTCAAGCCGAATTCAGAGGAGTCCAATTCTTGTGGCTGACGTTAGGCTGGAGTTGCTGGCTCTGGCTTTCAGGGCCCGGTGCTCTCACGACTTGGCAGACGGAGCCGCCTGTGGGCACGCAGGATGCGCCCAGGTTGAGCCGGGCTGGGCTTGACGCGTCCATGTTGCCCGTGGGCTGCAGCCCCTGGGTGGAATTGCCCCCCCCCCCCCCGCTTGAACCAGGCCAGGCCTTCTGCGTGTCTCCCCTCTCGCAGGCAGCTGTTGGCCCACAGAATTAAGGATGGGGAATTGACCTGTCTCCGCCCATCGTTTGCTCTATGACAGATCTTACCTGGGAAAAAGAGAACAGATTTAAACTTTAAGTAGGAGGGTCTGATCTGAATGCGTTTTACCCGGGGAAGGCGGGGCATCCTCCAGCGAGTATTCCCTCCCCCCCCCCCCCCCC